>NDGN011415920.1:0-11139 GCA_002564285.1 Tympanoctomys barrerae
GAAGAAGAAGAAGAAGAAGAAGAAGAAGAAGAAGAAGAAGAAGAAGAAGAAGAAGAAATTTTGCAAGGTTGTGGGGACAAAGAAATCCTACATTTTCTGTGTGAATATGAACTAGGACAACCAGTATGAAAAACAATATGGTAATTCCTCAAAACACTAAAGATAGAAATTCCTTTTGATCCAGGTATTCTCCTTCTAAGTATCTTCCCAAAAGAGTTAAAGGCAAACTATACAGTAATATATGTATACCGATATTCATAGTCATACAATTCATAATAACTAAATCACAGAAGCTGCCTGTCTGTCCAACAGCAGAAAAACAGATAAAGAAAATGTGGTTATTTACATACAATAGAGTATTACTCTCCCATAAAGAAGATAACCCAGAGTCATTTGCAGGAAAATGGATGCACCTTCAGACCATAATGCTAAGGGAAGCACATCAGACACACGAGTTTAAATATCACATGGCCTTTCTTACATGAGAAACAACATATAAAGATCAAAATAAAAGATTGAAAATAAGAAACAGCAAGGTAGATCTTTTGTAAATGGGAGGGGGACTAAGAGGTGGAAGGAGTGAAGGGGTAAGGATGAGAAAGGAATTAAGATGTGCTACCCGAGGCTCCAACTCCCTGTGAGGAATGCAGACATTATGTACTATAAATATGTACTAAGAAGGAAACAAAATTGAAAAAAGAAGATGAAGGTGAGCCTAGTAGAAGGAAATTAGCACACTGAGGGTTTTCTTTCAAAGGGAATATCAGGACCCTGACATCTTTCTGTTTGTCCTTTGCCTCCTGGCCTCCATGAAGAGATCAGGCCTCCTCTGCCACATCCTCTGGCCATCACGTTCTGCCTCACCTCAGGCCCCAAAGCAAGGAAGTCATAACTGAACCCTGAAAAAACATGAGGCAAACTTGATTTTTTTCTCCTTAGAAGGGACTTGCTTCAGGTATTTTGATACGGTGATGGAAAATTAATGAACTTTGGGTCTCAGGTGTGGAGGTTTCAGTCCATGACCAATTGGCCTCATTGTTTGGGCCCATGGAGGTGCAGGACCTCATGGCTGGAGCCTGTGGAGGAGGCTGCTGTTTCACACATGGCCAGGTAACACTCTAGATACACACTGTAGCACCTTCTGGAGACCTCTGAGAATCCCCAAGCACTAATGTTCTTGCCCTCTGCTCTCTTCTGAGCCACATTTTTGCTAAAGTGGTGTGTTTTTTGTTTGTTTTATTTTAAGGAAGGGTCTACAGGGCGTTCAAGGTCTCACTACTAGATTGGACTCATAGTGATCTGCCTGTTTACAACCTCCCAAGACTGGGATTACAGGTGCTCACCACCATACTCAGTCTCAATTGCTTTCTCTATGTGGCCCCAGGGATCAAACCCCTGGCCCCTGTGCCTGGTTACAGGCACTTTAATCTGCTGAGCTATTTGGCCAGTCCTAAAAAGTTGAGAAAGATTTTTTGTTTGGTTGGTTGGCTGTTTCTGGTTTTTTTGTTGTTGTTGTTGTTTTGTTTTGGGGGGGGCTGGCCAAGGCTACCTTAAGGGTGGGTCACGGTATGTGAAGCCTGTACCTCACTGCATTTTTTAAAGTGATGTGTTATTACATCCTCTCTCTTTCTTGCTGTTACTGTCACTGCCTCACATGTACAATACAAAATTAAACCAAGCCCTCAGATAAGACTTTCATAAAGATTTAGATTTCCTATCTTGAAAATAGCTCAGGCATGAGAAGTTCCTGTCCCCAAGATGTCCCTCCATCTAGTCCCCTCCTCAGCCCTGTCACTCCCTTTGTTCTCTTCTCTCTAATCAAATAATCTGTGTGTGTGTGTGTGTGTGTGTGTGTGTGTGTGTGTTTAAACCATCTGGGTAGCTAATGACTCAGATTTCAGAATTATATCTTCTTAGGAAGTTGCTTAAAAAATTTTCGAGGTGGCTGATAAGAAAGTCAAACTTTCATCCACTTTTGTTATACAATTTACGTCACCATCTTTCATAGTCTATAGTATCTGTGGCCTCAGATTCAGTCACCTGAAAATATATGGAAAAACTTGCATCCACACTGAACATGTACAGACATGTTTCAAGTCAGTAATTTCCAAATGATACAATCTATTTCTAAGAAGATTGGTCATTGTAAGTAGTGTAAAGGTGATACAGAGTGTATGCAAGGATGCAGGCGAGTTCTATGAAAATCCTATTCCATTTCATATAAGGAACAGGCATATCCAAGATTTGGTATCTTTGGGTTCCTAGAACCCTCCTTCATAGTTCCAGGGGATGATTCTACCTGTAGTAAAGCCCCCTTCCCACCTATAGCATGGTTGTTCTGCCATTTAATCTGCTTCTCAGCACAGCCAGCAACTTCTTGCGCTCCCCATGGGCCCCACTTAGAACACACAGTCCCCAGAGCTGACCCTGGGGTGACACCAGCGAGGTACTGGCCTCAGGTCCAAAATATCAATGAGCATCAAAGAACTTTCATCCAGATTTACAATTCTTTAACACACTATTTCTTTGTAATGCTTAAAGCACCAAACCAAAAATTCCACAATGAACAACATGTCTAAATTTCAGATGAAAGCTGTGATCTATATTACTGATTATTTTCTTTTGCCTGTCATTTTTATGTGGTTCTGCATGGCACTGTGTGTGATTTCTGCTTTACTTTGAAATTTAATATTTTGCTCATTGTGAATTTTTTGCATTAATTTTGTTTTTTAAAAAAGTAGTGCATTTAGATGTTACTTATCTTCATTGCTCAGTTCTCTAATACCTACTTGAATTCTGTGCTGGGGACTCAGTGCACATCCAGGCCCTGGAAAGGACAGAACCAAAGTGGAAGAGGAAGCCAGTTAGCAAGCGCTCTGAGCAGTAAGAGAAGGAAGGGGGGGGGCCGAGCAGGGAGCAAGGAGGAAGCCAGGGTCTTTCCTAGGTATAAAACACATGGAATGGGAAGCTGGGAATTAGATGAAATCAAGGCACTGGACAGCGAACAACCATAGGAAACAGGTGCCACTTGGGAATCAGCAAGCTGGTGGGAGCAGCCAGGGGGTCCTCTAGGTCTCATGCTGGGTCTCAAGAAGACCAGCTGGGAGCATTTGAAAACCTTGGATTCCCCATGTCCCTACAGACTATCATCCTGACCTCCGAGCTTGTGACCCTGGAAACACCTCCCAGGTCACTGTCACCTGCCACCAAAGTCGTGAAGCCCAGCTTTGCACAGCGCTGATATTCTGGACTCTGTTTCTTCGCTGCTCTTAGAATCTCCAGTAAGGTGGTTCTTATAAGCTCCCCAACCTTCTTTAAATTACGAAAGCCTTTGAGAACACAAAGAAAGCAACACATTCCCTGTGTCCTTTAAAAATCGCTTAATTTGTGCTCTCTTTGGCAGCACATGTCCTAAAAACTGTCCATTTAACATGCTCATAACTCCCTTTCAAGGATCCCACTGCCCTCTCCTTGGCCTCAAGAACCCATTAGTTAGTTGATTCTTCATTTAAAATCTCCGATTTGCTTTGAACAACACGTCTCACAGTACTGAGATTCCTGTGCACATGTGGCTTGGGCTGGAAGCTGCGTGGTGACTCTCTAGTCCAACCGGCAAGGTGGTGGGTGCGTCCATGGCCTCCTTTCAAGTCCCAGCCAGCAGCTTCCCAAGCTCACCTCTGACGCCTCAGCCAGAGCTTCCCTGCCCGCACTGCCCTGAACTTGCCCGGGTGCTTGCTAACAAGCACCTGTGCTTGGGGCCCACCCACAGAGCCCCTTAGGTACATTTCTGCAGTAGACACTGGCAAGTTTTAGTCACCCTGTGCCTCTCGTAGACAGCCAGGCTGAGCCCTTGTTGAAAAAGGCTACTGGGCAAGGGTTAGAGCTCCCTGAGGACTCTGGCATGCTACACAGGTAAGCTGACTCCTAGACACTTATGGTCCTAATGACTCCCAGCTGTAGACAAAGCTAACTGGAGTGGTTTTATAAGCTACTTAAAATTTAATAATCCAAAATACAAAGTGTTTTTAGCACTCTACTAGCCAGGGAGTAAGAAGTCCAGGACTCGGGGTCCTGGTTATATTAAGGAATACATGACTTTGGCGGTGGGCACCGCTACTTAGAGCCTCCTCCCTCAGTGCTGAAAGGCATGGGGCATGGGGCTAGGCAGACCATGGTTCTAACTCCATCTGTGCAGTGCAGCCACTAACTTAAGTCCTCGTAGCCTCACTTTGATCTTCAAACAGGACAGTAGCATGACTTGAAGAGGCTGTCAGCCATACTGATGTGTCAGCATAAATGATAGCACATAGTAAGTGCTCTGTAAACTTTTGCTACTCCTGTCATGATTCAGCCTAGCAAGCCCCACAGAGGCACCATAAGGCTTGGGTCAGCTGCAAAGCATGTAAGCTGATGTCATTGATATTGGCCTAGAACCACTAAGTAGGCTAAAGCCAGGGCTTGAGCTGAGCTGATTCCAGAGCTCTTAGACAGAGAACTTTGTCTCCAAATCTGACCTTGATACTTTCAGAAAGCTGTTTGGAGACCAAAATTGGAAAGAGTTTGAGAAAGGCACCTTCCTAGCCAGGTAGGGAGCAAAGTCAAGCTAGCCACACGCTCTTGTCATGGTCTACAGTTACGTTGCCTGTGGCGGTGAGGGCAAGCAACCTCCTGGGGCCCGGCCAAGCCCGAATACAAAAGCAACCACAATGACTGTGCTGAATGAATTGGTCACGTCAGATTTTTCTAAAGCACTATATTATCCTTGGTGTCTAAAAAGCAAGTACAGTAAGGCTTGTACAAGGGTCTGAAATATTTTGGAGGAAAATTTTCGAAGTGTTCACCTTTGTGTCTTTCTTATGAATGCTGCCACATTCACTCTGGAAAAAATGACCAACTTTTCCAAATTTCTGGCTTTCCATGACTAGGAAGTTCATGTACAAACAAATCTTGTTCTCTTTGCTCAGGTCTTGCACATTTGAGAAGAAAATGTTTTCCTCTCCCCCAGGAAAGGTTGCTTCTTTGTTGGCAAAGCTGGGGATGGACAAGCCTCTGGGACACTCACACATTGGTCTGATCCCTATTTGGAGAGAGAGAGAGAGAGAGAGAGAGAGAGAGAGAGCGCAACACAGTCATTGAAGGGAGAAAATTGTCAATTAAATTCTTAAAATGATCTTGAGACATTGGACATAATGTCTGGAGCGATGGCATAATGGTTTGCCAGCTGAATTAGCAAAATTTGCCTCTTATAGCAGATTGCTAGAGAAAACTAACTGAAAATATAATGATAATAGTGATAAATATCCCTGTGTGTTGGGAACATAATTGAAGATTTTTCATACTTAGCTAACAGAATACTCTAAAAATTCTATTACACTATAGGACTCACATTTTATAGATGAGAAAATTGAAGCTGAGAGAGTTTAGTAAATTTCCCCCACGGCACACAAGTGTGTTCAGTCACTTATGTAATTAAATCTAGATATTTTCAATATTAAACCCCAATTCTTAACTCTTGCAGTGCACTACCTGAGTACATATCCCAAAATACATTTTATCCCAGATTCTTAATTTCCCACTCCAGTGACAATGTTAACAGATTACAACATAGGAGACAATAGACTTGAATTTTGCTTTTTTCTCTCTTTTTTGCTTACCAGAGAGTAAGAAACAAAAAACAAACAAACAAACAAACAAAAAACAAAGAGGTAACAATGAAAAAAGAGACCAAAATGAAGAAATCTGAATTGATCAATAGACAATGTAGCTTCCACCAAATCCACAGATTTTTTTTCAGAATATGTAAAAACTTAAAATCTCTATTCAATTGAAAGGTGATGCATTACTAGCCAAATTTCATAGCAATAAAGGACATAATTCTGTCTCACCGGTATTCCTAGCTCCTTTCATGCCAAAAAGGTAACCTCTGAAGCCCTGCTCCTATATAATGTTTTAACTACTAGAAAATCTTAAAACTGGGTTATAAAAAGATAGAGAGACAGACAAGTAAGGGCACACAGACGAGGGCATGAGCACATCATCTGGACGGATCTGAGGCTCCTAAAGTTCCATGAGAAGGGAATCAATTTCATTTGTTTTGCAAACAAACAGCAAAAAAACACAACAAAGCCCCCAAACAAACAAACAAAAAATCTAAACTTGAGATCTCCTGGTAAGAACAAAGCTATGACCCCTAATAGGGAACGCTGATCAGAACATGAGTTACATCCTGAATTTGACCAAGTGATCCAAATTTTCCCGTGACTTAATCATCTGACCCCTTGACGTTCTTGCTGTGTGTAGTACAACTGTCTATTAACTCTCTTGTGAACTGTTGGGTTTGGTATTTAATTACCAAACCAAACTGTTTGGTTTGGTATTTAATCTTTAGAGGAATTTCAGAAAGTCAAATTCCCCCTCTGTGAAGAATGCCCCGTGCAAGTAACAAAACCAGGCAGGCAAGTTCACTTTCAAGGCGATGGAGTCTTTTAAGTGTGGTTGAAGAAAGACTTTGACAGTAAGAACACTTCGGGCCTCAAGTAGAAGGAGTAGAGAAGCAAATTAACTCAGGGAGAGATTCCTAAATCAGTGGGAAAAAGAAAAACATGTGAGATGTGGAGTTTCAGCTACTGGGACATTTGGTTTCTGTTAACTGTACAAGCAATGCTTTTGGATTTTGCTGTTGATCTTGTGCATTATGGTTACTGGGCATGGAATATAGTAAGAAAAATGTAGTAAAGGAAGAATGTGCAGGGATTAAGACTAGAACTCAGTCATGTATGGTAAAAAACAAACACAAATATTTCCAGGTCCTGGGTTTCCATAGCCTGTGGTTTCCCACGCCTACAAGGAGTACCCCACGCCCATCAACCTTCTCATTTCAATGTCAAAAGCACCCTAAACCAAACATAAATTTCACAGTTAAACAGTACTCTTAAATTTACACATCAGTATTTCCCTGACTGTTGATTTAGCCCAGTCACTCTGGTGGCACACTGTAGAAGACACTCCCTCGATGCTTCTTTGAGAGATGGTCAGGGCATTGTGACAAGGGTGGCTTGTGATGACACTGTCCATGCTGTATCTGAGGGCTTACATTGCCTTTCTCTTTCCCAAATTCCAGTGTTGCAGCCTCCATCTCAACAGAGTCATGTAAATACTTTTCTTCCTTGTGTGAGAAATAAGTTATTTAAGTTTTTGGCTATGAATATTCTCGGATCTCCTCTTAAGAAGCAACTGGGGAAATGGAGATATTTATCTAGTTTCATGTAATTGGGAATCAGTAAACTCCTGAGAGTCCTTTGGGGTTCACTGATTCCTGAGGCAGTGAGAGATTGCTACTGCAACCACCAAATCATGGTTGGAATACCCAAAATAATACTAACAACTTTTATTAAGAACTCATATATCAGGGGGCCAGTGAGATAGCTCACTGGACTAACGTGCCTGCCTAGGCAAGATTAGGTAAACTGCAGGGACCTCGATGGTTCAATTCCTGGCACCACATGTTGCACCAGCTCCGCCCCCAGGGGTGCTGAGCCAGCCACAGAGTCCAGGCATAGTGATGTACACCTGTAACCCCACTGATGGGGAGGCTGAAAACAAGAGGATCACCATGAGTCCGAGATTTATAGTGAGACCCTGTAACAACAAAATACATTGTTTTAAAAAAAACACCTTTACATATCAGCCATTTTTTATATGTTACTTGTACAGAAGTGAAGGTGCAGACAACTGGGGCCCGGCACATTCTCACAGATAGGCAGGAGCAGAACTCAGACTTGCACCCATGAGTCTATGAGACACTGGGAGCTTGGGCCCAGCAGTGTGGGCCATGCTACCTCTGCAGACAGGGCTGTTGTACATCGAACCTCAGGTATGGCATAAGATGTCATCTTCTATCCTTTCATATTCTTCACCATAAAGATTTGATGTGCTATTATAAGAACACCATCCCTGAGCGTCTTCTAAGAATTGATTAGTGGGTATGGAGTAAAGGTAACTGACTCATCCCTGAGTAAGACGGCTTGTTTGTTTTCTAGCGTCAGTTTTGAAAGACAACTTAAAGCAGTGGTGATCATGGTGTTTATTAGGGAAGCCCTCAGGACCTGAGAACTTTGAGCACTGTCAATCCACTGGCATGCTGTACAACTACTTTTAAGAGTGGTGCCAAGCGTAGAGGAAGTATCCAGAAGAGATGGCTCCCATCACTCTGGAGCTGGCTGCCGTGGGCACTACCTCTCTTTCAGGGTTGTCTCTGCAGAAGGTCCCAGTACTTTCCACCTGCAGCAGCCCGCAGAACCCACAGCTTGTTCTCCCTGCCTCCTATTGTGAGTCAACCTTGTCTAGCACTTAACGGAAAATTAACTGCACTTGCAGTGGATTCAAATTTATTTGAAATGAATGTTAAAATTCCTTTACAAACCTTTCCAAGTTAAACAATGCTCATTTTGAGTAGGGGAAGGGAAAGTAAAAAGAACGAAGATGTGTAAAGTACACATACCACTCCCTGAGATGTAATTATTTTGAATGTAATTTTGCACGTAGTCATTGTACATCTCAAGCATGAGTGAAATAAATCAGACACTCCAGCTTGAATATTGCATGAGTTCTCATATGTGAGAAGCTCAAATTATAAATGAAGAGCAAAATAGAAGGTAGATAATAGGAAGTAGGGAGATGGACCTTTCTCAAATGGGAAGGCGACTGAGAGATGGGGGAGTGAAGAGGAGAAGGGGATGGAGAAAGGAGTTAAGATATGTTATGTGCATGTACCAACTCCAACAAGGAATAATATTATATACTATACATATGTACTGATAAAAAAAATAAATAAGGGCCGTGATATAGCTCAGCGATAAAGCGCTTGCTTAGGTAAGCACAGGGGCTAGGGCTGGATCCTTAGCAGCTCTGGCCCCACCCCCAGACCCACTGAGTTGGTAATGGAGTCTGAGTGTGTAATCCCAGCACGTCTGTAATCCCAGCACTAGCGAGGCAAAAATCAGCAGGATCAGTATGAGTTCGAGCTGCGTAGTGAGACCCTGCACAAAGAAAAAAAAACCTTAAAAAATAAAAATTTAAAAAGTGTCCCCTGAGAATAAAGTGTTAATGTAATTCTACCTTAAAAGACACCACGTTTCCTCTTTAATCAAGACTTAATCAGCAAGGGGCCAGGGAGAAACCTCAGCATCTTAAGCATCTGTCTGGCAAGTGCAAAGCTGAGGGGGGTTTTGTTATTTGTCTGTTTGTTTTGGTGAGCATCTCAGCCTGTCCTGGGGGCAGGGCTGGCGTGGCATGTGGTGACTGGTATCAAACCTCAGTCCCTGCCCTGCACTTGCTTAAGCTTGCCTAAGAAGGCTCTTTAGACTGCTAAGCTCTCTTGCTGGCCCACAAAGCCGAGTTTGATCCTTGGTACTGGAAAAAAAAGAAGGAAAGGAAGAGTTAATCTGCATATATTTGTCCCCTAATTATGTAAATTTTGTTCCTAGAGCCTTTTACACTACCTCACTACCATGGTATTGAGGAAACAGTCAACATGCCTTGTTGATTTGCGCATCGACACCTCTCTTTCAGTCTTTCTCTTGTGTGTGTGTGTGTGTGTGTGTGTGTGTGTTTAGACACAGACTAAGAGGAGTTGGACAGTCACAAAAAGCTTTAGGATGAGAGTATGAGAGTCACCAAGAACTAGAAAATCTCTGCATTCATTGTTGTTTCCTGAGCATTACCACAGGGAAATACATCTGCATGGAGCACCCTTTATTAACAGAGAAGAGGCTGGCCCTAAGCATTCCAGATGTTCTTTGCTTTTTCTAGCATACTATTCAGGGATACCTTGCACCATTATTTTGCTACTAGAAGTGAAAATCAGCAAGCAGCTATTGGAAGATTGTGTTGACAGCCTTTCTAATGTCAGTGTCTCTCAAAAGATGTTTGGTAGCTGAGGTCCTTGGACTGAGTGTGTTCATTTTATTCTTTTTTCTCCACCTTCCTTTCCTATTATTATACATCCTCTAATACTGTATGCCTATATCTTTACATAAAATGACCCTGTGGAACCAGGAAAGACTCTCGCATCCTCTTTGTTACCTTTGCAGGATGCTGCAGAGACATCAAACTTCAGAATGGGAGCCTTGGGTTCGGGACCTGGATCCATTCATTTACTAGTTGTATAATGGGACTTTAAACTTGATCTTGGTAAATACTTTCATAGAATATATCAAAATATCATGTGTTACAGGTTAAATAGATATAGTTTTTATTTCTCAAAACATAAGGAATTGAGATGCATATAGCACTACTGAGATAAGCCACAGACCTAAGTTGGACCTCATCCATTCTCCTGTAAATCCCCTTTTTCTCTTTCAGGTCCCAATTCAGGATCCCTGATGTTTAGTTTTTTATCTCTCTGTGTCCTCTAATCTGGGACAGAATCCGATGTTCCTTGCTTTTCAGAGGCTTTTGAAAGATAACTGCCTGGACTGCGAAAGGCCTCCCGCTGGAACATGTGCTCAAGATAAGTCGGTCTGAGGCTCATCTCTTCTGACACATGCTACAGCAGGCATGAGCCTTCACGACATTCTGCTGCATGAGATAAGCCAGGCACCAAGTGGTTCCCCTTCTACAAGGAGCCCAGAGTGGTCAAGCCACAGACACAGGAAGTAGAGCAGCAGCCGGAAGGGGGTCAGGGCAGGAGGAACAAGGAGTCGGCCTTTCATGCATACACTGTTGCACGTGACAAAAACCCTGGAAGTTGGTCACACAAAGATGTGAATGTGCTTGGCGCTGATGAACCGCACACTTGCAGAGGGTTAAGGGGTGAATGTCATGTTATGTGCATTTTGCCACTACTGTTTAAAGACGATAGTGATGGCAATGAGTTAAAGTACTTCAGATAATGAAATGAAAAGGAGACTGAGGAGATAGCTCAGTGGTCGACCTGCCTGCCTGGCAAGTGAAAGGACCCCAGTTGGACCCCTGGTGCTGTGTGCTGTGCCAGTCCTGGAACACCAGACACACTGTGCCAGCCATGGAAACTGGGCATGGTGCTGCACATTTGTAATCCCAGCACTAGGGAAGCTAAGACAGGAGGATCACTATGAGTCTGAGCTGTATAGTGAGACCCTGTACCAAATAAATAAATAA
>NDGN011415924.1:0-11576 GCA_002564285.1 Tympanoctomys barrerae
TGTGCAGGCACTATTCTGTGCCAGGACTCAGGGCTCCTCAAGAGGGGTTTGTGGGTCCCGTTACAGACAATGCCTGGCTTACAAAGGCTTGACTTAGGCGTTTTCAACTTTATGATGGTGTAACGGTAGAAACTGCCTTCTGAATTTTGAACACTAATCTTTGTGGGCTGACAATCATGGTCCAGCCCTCTCTTACCATGCTGGGATCATGAGGGGAGAGGACCCTTCAGTGTCCCATGCCACCCAGCTGGGCTGTCCTGTAGGTCAGGTCTGCTAAGTGCATTGCTGAGGAACAGTGATGTAGTCCACCGGAAGTCTCTGAGCACCTGCCCTTCAAGACAGCATCTGTGACGTTACAGGCCTAGCTGCAGGCAGCAGCTAGGGCCATGTGGGCCTGCCAGGTTCATACCCCAACTTTAGCCCCTTCCAGGTGGGCTTGGACAAATGCCCAACCCTCCCCATCTGTCTCCTAACCTCTCTGCACGCACACCGCTTTCTCCCGGGTTGGGCACAGATGGTGTGGGAGCGTGTGTGTTCATCTTTCCCTTTTGCTCTGAAATCAAGGACTGGATCATTGCGCCCAAGGGCTACGCTGCCAACTACTGTGATGGAGAATGCTCCTTCCCACTCAATGCGCACATGAATGCCACCAACCACGCCATCGTGCAGACCCTGGTGAGCCCTCAGATTTTTACTGTGTAAGCGGGACAAAGCCCATGCCGGCTGTGCTCACTCCTGACAGTATGCTTCCCTTCTGGCACAGGTCCACCTTATGAATCCCGAGTACGTCCCCAAGCCCTGCTGTGCACCAACTAAACTAAATGCCATCTCCGTTCTTTACTTTGATGACAACTCCAATGTCATCTTGAAAAAATACAGGAATATGGTGGTGAGAGCTTGTGGATGCCATTAACTGGAAACCAGTTGCTGGGAACACACAGTACACTGTGGAGTCCAGGATTACGCCTGCCTTAAAAAAATGAAACCCTAAAATGAAGCGGCACAGCAGACGTGGGAGAAGACTTGGAGAGCGTCTTACGCTGGTGCCTCAGGAGCTGCGTGAGGAGGACTTCCAAAGGACCTACCTAGCTAATGGCGTGCTCGCTCCATACGTATGCGGGCTGCTGGTCTGTAGGGACTACAGTTGGGCTGTGAGGTCTGGGAACCGCAGAAACAGAGCTCGGAGGCCCCTCTGCCCCCCAGATTAGCCTTAGCTTTAGATCTAGCCGTTTGTGTTGCTAGTGAAGAAGTAGGAAAACTACTCTTGGAAGAGTGGAAGCATTCCTGGAGAAAGCACCGGCTGCTTGCGTAGTACCTGTAATAGCAGGTTTCAGAGATCGGAGGGGGCCTCTATTCCCAGGGCCATGCGCTCTTACAGGACCAGCAGCCTGGACCCCAATGGGCCTCTGCCCAGGTGCCTTCTGTCTCATCTATTACACGTTCACACTAGTTTCGTTGATGTGAAAAGTACTTCATTTCAGTCAAAACAAAAACTTCCTTTCCACACCTCCATCTCCCACCCCTTTTTGCTATAAATAAAAGTAGAGCCAGGACTTTGAGGCCACACGGGGCCCCGCGATGTGTAGGGCCGTCACTTTAGCCATGTCCCACCTGAATGCAGCCCGCATTCCCCCACGGGCCCTCTGCAGGGCTTGTTACCCCCTGCAGCACTGGCTCTGGTACTTCAGCCACTCATTAGCGTGGTCACTGCCATCTGCTGTCCAGCACCCAGCGCAGCACGAGGGCCCACAGGGAGACACCCCTGGGGCGGAGGGCGCCCCACCCCAAGAGCAGGTTCCCAGAAGTGAGCGTGCTGTTTATGGACTGAAATCACAATGTTCTCTCGTAGAAAATGAAGATCCAGATTAAATCTTAGAATATTTCTAAAATGCCTTGTTCACAATCATGTACTGGGAAACCAATTCATACTAAACTGATTAAATAATACATTTATAATCTATAAGTGTTTGTACTTAGTTGTTTTTTTTTTGTAAATAGAAACTAATTTATTGTCTGTTTACTATCTGTTTTACTATAACATTTAAGGAAAGACCAGACTCTTTTTTTTTTTTTAAAGGTTTATTTAGAAAGTATAGTGTAAACAAGTCGTACCACCTTGATCCGAAAGCAAGACCCATGATGCAAGCTGAAGCCACCAGAGCACTGGCCTTGCGGGAGAGCTGGGCTTTTTCACTGCTTGCCTGTGAACCGCACATGATTAATAAAGGTGTCCTTTAAGGCAGAGGCTGGGAGACGCTTTGTTACCCGCTGCCACAGACAGCAGACTCAGTCTTGTTTATGAGTTTTCTACTATCAGCTGCACATGCCCAGTGTCCTGGGAGGGAGGGGGAGGCACTGGCCACGGACTGGTTTCACAGTAAGCAACTCGATGATAGAGAACATAGATACGCGTCTTGGTCCTACAGGTGCTTGTGTCCGAGGGCACAGTGAAAACTGCTAATAACCAGGATGGCGTGAATACCCGCACAGCCCTGGCAGCTTCAGTATTTGGTGTTGATGTCCAGTGAAGCCCACTGTTCATACAGAAGGCAGACAACATACAGCAAGCTGCTAAAAAGACTACTGAGAAGCAAGAGGAGAATGTTCCGAGGGGCTGCAGGTCCCTGGAATGCCAGGCCAAGGAGACTGGGCTGGTCCCACCACCCAGGCAGCACATG
This sequence comes from Tympanoctomys barrerae, assembly GCA_002564285.1. Taxonomy (NCBI): domain Eukaryota; kingdom Metazoa; phylum Chordata; class Mammalia; order Rodentia; family Octodontidae; genus Tympanoctomys; species Tympanoctomys barrerae. Next base: position 2,679 of record NDGN011415924.1, read on the forward strand.
CAACCACAATCTGTCGTGCGTTGAGGGAATGTCCAGACCAGCCACCATTCTAGGGAAGACATCGGATCTTAATGAGCACACAGACGTGGGCTGCACGCTCATGCTAGGGACTAATGAAATCTTGCCCTGTGAGCACCAGGCAGCAGGATTCTCTGACAGCAGCCAACGTGACAAGTGCCCCCACGAGGCAGGCCTCAGCAGCCACTGCTTTCCTTACGGCTGGCCACTCACGCTAAGAAGAGCCAATCGAAAATCCAGATCTTCTGGAGCATGGGTTTTTGTTTTGAAATCTGCTCCAAGCTACAGACCATCTATGTCATTAATGGTCAATTATGACCTTCGGATCAGAGACATCAGTCCTGCTACAGGCCACCTTTCCAAGACTCCAGGACAGTTAGAAAACTAGGCTTTTGGATGACGCTTTTGCAGAATCACTTGGAAGTCAAACATTGTCCAGCAATTTGATTTCCCTTGACTCTATTTTAGTCTCAAAGGAAACCATTAATTTCATCAAGGAAGGTTAAAGGGATGGATCCCTCCGAAGAGACTCAGTTTGTACAGTGACCAAGAATTACACTTGACTTAGAAAAACTCAAGAATCCGCAGCATGTGTTGGCTTAAACACACAAAGAAGTCACCACCAACTTAGTGCAGTTAGCTCTGTGAGCCACGCCAGGGGAACACGGCCACACATGATGTTCCCTCTACACGCCGGCGCTGCGGGACACGTGACCTCCAGCAGGGCCTCTATAGCTCATCTTTTGCCTGGCGCAGAACGAAGTGGTGTAAAGCCTTGAGGTCTCTACCGCCGCTGTGCTCACTCACTTTTTTACNACCACGGAAGAGCAGTAACGTAGGGTAGCCTCGGACCTTTAAAAGAAACAGAAAAGGCTGAAAACTCTGTCTGAATCACACATGGATTCCTTATAGACAGTTGAGGAAAGGGCATCTCAGGGCTCATTTTTATAGGTGTATTTAGATGATACAAGGACCAGGTGAGAAAGCAAAGCCTTGGGAATTGCGTTCACTTCCTATCCATACCGCACTGAAGGTGAGTGTCACTGCAGTAACTTCGCCTGATCTTTAAATGCACACACCTTCAGACCGGGACCTGGAGGTATGCACTCCGACCGTGCCTTCTTCTCCTCCACAGACACACCGCCCTTTCTCATGGAAGAATTTTAAGGCACAGGCTGGGGAGATAGCTCAGGGGCTTAAGCGCCCGCCTGACAAGTGCAAAGAACCAGGTTCGATGCCTGGCCCCAGTCCACGTGTGCCATGCTGGCCACCAAAACCAGGAATGATGCCGCACGTCTGTAATCCCAGTACTAGGGAGGCTGAAACAGGATTGGATCACTACAAGGCTGAGCTGTGTAGAGACAGAGCCAAATAAAAACTTAAAAAAAAATCTATTTTAAGGCACAAAACACAACTGTTTCTACTCATGAGTAAACAGATCTATTACATCTCTTAATCTGACGCGACTCCAAGGTTGCACACAAGATACAGCTGGCGGGGCCAGGACTCAGGAAGGGCTGGGATGAGTGAGCTCCCGCTCGACTGCCCGCACATGTGTGCGCCAGCTCTCCTGGGCTTCGATCGCAGGACTCGGGCAGCAAACACAAACCAGAGCCCTGCTAGGCTCCAAGATTGTGCCAGCAGTTCAGGCTGAAGCCAAGGGTGAAGCACAACTAAAAGGGCACAAACAGCGCTCTGCTGTGTCCGTGTGGCCCACTCCCAGCCTGTGGGGACCCCAGCCCGCTGCCACCAGGACCACCCACCGAGTACTTGCTGCACACATCCCGCTCCGCCGTACAGTCAACCTCGGCGATCTTGACCTCTGCCAAGCCAGGGAATTCCTTCTTGGAGAGCTCCTCCCAGGTGGGGGCCAGATTCTTACAGTGACCGCACCTGAAAACAGAACAGCGGGAGCTGTGCTGAGGGCGTTGACCCCCAAGCCTCCTTTCTTACAGGACATAGTCAACAGCCACGCAGGAATTCACAGAGCATCAAAGCTCCCCTGTCCCTCACAAGGACTGCAAAGACATCCAAAGTGCACTTCTGGGAGCCTGACAGGTGGCAGCTCAACTTTAAAATCAAGAGTGCCAAGAACCTTTTAAGGTTGTCTGACATCTTCAAACTCCACAACTTTGTTTTCTGGGCACTCTGGTGACTTAGTGAGGCCATGACAACGGCTGGTGCAAGCCATCTCTCTACTCCTTGTTTGAACCTCATTTTCTTCTGGCCTCTCCCCTCTCGGAAGGGATCGTCTTTCTTCCCTGGCCATCTTCTGAGCTCCAGAGAGCTGCGCTTGCTGGCTCTTTGCCCCTGCCACTGTGGTTTCTCTTGTGGACTTGGGGTCAAACAAGTGCACAAGCAAAAGGGACAGAGGAAGACCTTGCTTGGGCCTGTGTCTGGGAGGAATCTCGAACTCTCCTAAATACTCTACTTGTCCTTGTGATGACAGAGCAGTTTTCATATCACAGCCGAGGATGAGAGCCGAGGGACTCAGAGACACATCTGAGGTCACAGAAGGTGCGATGGAAAACCAGACTACAGGGCTGCACCCTGCCACCGCTCCCCTCACTTCTGGTGCACTTCTCCCCGCTGTTCTTGCTGTTATCCAAAGCAGTTCCAAAGTCCTCTTCTGTGAATGTCTGCAGTTGTACTGACCTAACTGCTCAATGTCCTGAATCAGTTCAAAATGTTTCCCTCACACGGTCACTCTGACCTTGGGAAAAGGCCAGGAAGTGCACAGGGCCGGGGCCGGCAGAGGCGGACACACCAGTCTGCCTTTCCTTGCGATGGACCTTGGCGGCAGCACTCATAGTATTTATCATATTTCATCAAGGCACCCGCGAAGGACAACTTCCAGAACTGCTCAGAAATTAGCAAGAGTGACAGGAGGACAAATGTGTGAAGTCAGAAATATTCAGAGGGAGGTAATGGCCATGGGTCTTTTACTGTAAGAAAATATTTTTTTAAAATGTAGACATTCAACATATTTTCTGATCACTGCTTGTCGCGTAGAGCAAGCCTTAGAACTGTCACTCCCAACCTCATCCACCTGTCTTGGTGTCAAGTGATCTTACTTCATTCATCTTCTGGTCCCCAGGGACCACATGGCAGGAAGGGTCCGGTAAAGGGGTCACGCATTCAGTGTCTAACAGAAAGCTGAGCTCTACTGGGTTTCTCTGTAACATTATTCCAGAGAAACTCAGAAGCTGAGCTACATCATGTTCATTATTTAATGAAAATCTACTTGGAAAAGAACCCAGAAGCCGGAAAACTTAAGCTTGCTTCCTCCAAAGCCGATTGAGTTTTAAGTTAACCTCATTCATTCTCGATAAATAATCCGAAGGGCCGTGGAACGGGAACCTATGAACACCGGGGTGTGACCACAGTGTTCCTCCTCTGCTGGGTGAAGGTGGCATCGGCCAATGACACGCTGCAAAGCAGACTAAGGAGCTGGAAATGTGCCGGGACCAACGCACCGCAACCGCACCGCTTCTCTCCAGTCGCAGCCACTCACCATGGGGCGTAGAACTTGATGAAGGTTACTCCTTCTGCAATGGTGTCGTCGAAGTTCTCTTCTGTGAGGGCTAACACGGTGCTCTGTGGGGCAGAAACAGGGAGTCGGGATTTTCTTTACCATGCTGTTACGCATGCTCCCGCACCACACGTGCACATACAGACGCATGCACCCACGCACAGGCGCGTGCTGTCTGATGCAGCCGGCCAAAACCTCTGACCCCAGCCATGTGAGCCCTGGAGGACGCAGCGCAGCGTGGAGCCTGAGCTGCCCAGAACCTCTTCACCCACCGCTTGTCCCTCTCCGCTCGGGCAGCAGTGAACATTCACCTTCTCTGCCTAACAGAAAGAACCTAGGTGCAGCGCCCACTTCGCCACCCCAGTTCCACATAGAACAGACTGCTTTCCAGGCTGCGTGTAAAGGAAATGTGCAGAGACCTGGCCCGGGAGCTTCCGGGGACGGCCGCCGTGTGCTCAGCTTTGAAACAATTCCCGCCCGGCTGTTCTCTGCAGACTTACGTCTGCATGTTTCCGTTAGGTGGCTATGTACCGTGTGGCAAGGATTCTGAGGCCAGGCAGGGCCATCTTGGAACACTACTGTCCTGTGTCTCAAGATGCCGCCACGCTCACTGCGAGGCCCAGGCAGTGGTGGAAAACTTGCAAACAGCTCTGTGGTGACGCCTCTAGGGCATATAATTAGGCCAATGTGGGGTGACCTTTACAGTGCCCGGCTCACACACACACACACGCTCCGCTAATAGATGCGTCATGGGGATACACACAATCCTTTACTTCAACCCAAACCAGCTTCCACTAACATGAGGGCTGTCCCTAACAGTGAGGCCGTCATAGGGGGCAGATGGCTTTGTCGCTTCTCTAACTGCAAACCACCAGGGGCTCTGGGGGAGGAACAGCTCCAGCGAGTCAGGTCCTACCACGTACATGCCACCAAAGGACCACGTCATCCAGTCGCCACTTCACCCTGCAGACCCCACTGTCCCGGATGTGAGCATGACATGTCACGTGGGGTGGAAGCAGCCCTGTAAGAGCAGTCGTCCACTGGTGTCCACCACGACTGGAGCCAGGAGCCCGCATGCATGAGGACACCAGACCCACGGACACTCAAGCCCCTCGTGCGAGGCACATCTCTGTGAAAAGCATATGCACGCCTGCCTATAAGACACTTCAGTCTTCTCTGGCTGATTTCTAATGCCTAGTACAGAAGAAACGCTGTACTACTCAGGAACATCTAGAAAAATCCGTACACATTCAGAAAACCTTTTAAAGCTAGTCTCCAGCAGTAGTTGGTTGAACCTGTGGGTACAGGGGGCCGGCTGAACCGAGCTCTGCGCCCGATGAGAAGCAGTCCTTTCTCAAACACACACACCGCCTCCCCGCAAAGATGCCTGGGCGTCCCTCCTCCTGCTCTGGTCCTACTCTACTCGGTCCTGTCACGCACCAGCTGCACCAGGCTCTGAGTCACCTGACTCCACCCTCCTTGCCTCCACCCTGGGAACCGTGTGCCCTGCAGCTGCACTTGTCACTCTCTGCTCTGTCTTGCCGTCACACCCCGAGCCTGGGAACTCGCTGTCTATGAGGGTCCATCTAGCAGCTCATCACTCCACACCTGCAGCTGCAGGTGGTCCTGCTGCCTCACATCTGCGCAACCCTTAGGGGGCTCCCAGCCTCGGGATGGCGCTTCCCTCAGCTGGCCTACCACACCACTCTTCAGCTGCAGCTCCCCACTCTGCACCCCTCACCAGCACCTTCCCCACTCCCTCCAGCCCTGTCCTAAACACACAGCTGGTTCAGAAGGCTACATCTGGGCTCTGTGCCTCCACCTGGTGGCTCCCCGAGTCCTGTGTCCTAGGGGGCCCACCCCAATACACGCTTGTCATAGCCTCAGGATACAGGCTTGTATGTGTTCTCCCCTTTGCCCCTACAGACCAGCCTCCTTCCCAGTTAGGAAAATCTTGGTAGCCTAGGATGGTGCCTGAAGCCTAACGGAGGCTTGAGGAACACAGAACAGACACCCAAAGCCTGACAGGAACATCGGGGCCACCGAAGCGAGTCCACCCAGCTCCAGCCTAAGCCTCACAGTCCTCCCACACCACCCCCCTGCTGATCTCCCAGGACTCAAGACAAATTCTAGAAGTGACTAGAAATTGCCCAAGGGACAGAGGCCAAGACTTCTTAGCCAATAGCCTGCACACACAGGATCCCACAAGGCACTGGGTAGGACAGGGTCTTGAGCCTTCTCAACATCTGCTACTCTCAGGATCACTCCATTTCTCTCACACTCAAAGCTCCTATGGAGCTCATCAGACTTGAACATAAGGTTTCATGTGGACAGCCCCGTCCCTGCCCCTGCCCGTGTTTGAGGAGAAGGCACCTTCTGCCCACCCCAGCCTGCAGCTGTGGACTCACCTTGTCCCCCATTGGCTCCGCAGCCAGCACTGGGGCCTCTGAGGGCTCCACGGTCTCAGGGGCTCCTGTCTCTGGACCTTGCAGCTGCGACACTACGTAGTCCTTCAGTGACTCCAAGTCCCGCTTTCCCTTGTACTGATCCACCTGTCCAAGACCAGGGTGACAAGCAGAGGCTGCTGAGGTACTTGTATCTCAGTGCTCTAACCATCCGCCACCCCCGACCACCACTACCATGCCTCAGCTGTGGCTCGTCACACTGTGACAACAGCCCCTCTGCACCTAGCCAGCAAAGAAGAGTTTGGAAACGGAGGCTTGGCTTTGTGGGGAGAAGGTACAGCTCCTGCCCCATGGAGTCGGGGCTGGAGGCAGCCAGCGTACCATCGAGCTGCCGGGGGCCTCAAATGCCACACGCCAAGCAGCCCAGGTGGAGGAAGGGCTGAGCCTGGCTGAGCACAGGCGTTTCCCTGGCTCTACGAGGTTTGCCAGAGACCAGAATAGGGACCCTGTGCCTGGGCAGCCGGGTTAGTCTCAGGATAACCCAAGCCACTGGGATGTTTGAAAACAGCAGAATACGTGGTCTTTTTCTCTCAACTCCCTAGAGCTTATCGATTAGACAGAAAGATATTGTTCCGTGGCCCCAGTGCCCCAAGCCATGGACGGTGTTCCCTGGAACACAGCACCCATCACACTCAGTGGCTCTGCCCTGCAGCCACAGGGGCCGAAGACACACCTTCTTTCCGTCCCGGAACCAGAGCAGGGTGGGATAGCCCCGGACTTGGTTTTCTGAGCAGAGTCCATAGTGCTGAGTACAATCGACCTGAAAACAAAGCACAGTCAAGCGCCTGGTCAGTTTGCTCACGACCTTGCAGCTGAAGGACTTTCAGGTGGCCTGCACTTAAACAGAGAAAGCTTTTTAAAATTCCACATTCTGTGGTATCTATGCCATTAAGTTGGCAGTTTGGGGAGAGTCTAGCTAGAAGCTACCCCAAAATACACCTGAACTAAGGAAAAGGGAAACAAGATTTATCTTAGGCAGGATTTCATTCCACTGAAAATACCAATTCTTAGGAAGCGGCATTTCCTGTGAGCAGGGCAGCAGCCAGCATCAGGGAACTTGGTCTGACACTCTGAAGGGGCTGCAGCCAATCTGCTATGAGCAGGCCCCTTCCCTGGGCCCACAGTGCCGGCTCAGAAACCTGCTCTCGGGTCACGCTTCTGCAGTCTAAAAATCCACAGGGATGGGGATGTGGGATGTGGCATGGCATGGTCCTGGATTTGATCCCTAACACCACAAAAAATTGTAAAAATGTTGAACTGAGATTATTCTGTCCTTAATTGTAGAAGGTTGGCTTACCAATAATCACAGCTCTGCAGCTTTATTTCATTTAAATCTTTTTTAAAATGTGCTTGCCTGACAGTCTCAGGAAACATTTTACTCTAAATCACTTCTTTTTTATTTTGTCAGATTACAATAGGCTAAGCAGGACTAAGCTCTTTGACACTATGTCAGTGAAACCCTGTCAGCCCTCACACTGCACTGACAGAAAGGTGGAAGGGCTAGACGAGAGCGTGGGAGGGGCCACCCAAGGTCACTGGAGGGGACGAGCACACCGAGGGGTCTGCCCGAGTCCACCTGCCACTCGCGCTGGCCTTCCTGGAAGCCTCAGCTGAGACACAGTGCAATAATCTACCTTAAAAGCCATGAAATAATGGAGCAAGGAGACAAGGGCTGGGGCAAAGCAGAAGATGACAGCTACTTCCAGGGGCTGGTCTGTAAACACAAGATGCCAACCATCACATATACAACTAGAACACATTACTGAAAGTAGCAGGCAAGACTGGAAGATCTATTCAATAGTAACAACTGGCATTTACTAAGCTCTTGCTCCACTTGGGACCTTTCATCTTCACAAGCACACATGGCGAGAGAGAGGTTTCAACACAAAGTGTGTCCAGTCAGGTCTATCCGAACGCCAAAATTATGCTTTTGGCCACCTGCCTGTCCTAAGCAGATCACCCTGTTAACTATCATACCTCAACCTTGAACACTACTTCTGTATACAAATTCCACAGCAAAGTAGGAAAAATGAGATTTTTAACTTTTTTTAAAAATTTATTTATTTATTTATTTGGTACAGGGTCTCACTACACAGCTCAGACTTGTAGTGATCCTCTTGTCTCAGTCTCCCCAGCACTGGGATTATAGGTGCGCACCACCACCCCCAGTCTCAGTGGCCAGCTCAGTGAGCCTGGGGGCGGGGCCAGTGCAGCTTGTGGCGCTGGGGATGGAACCTGGGTCCCTGAGCTTGCCAAGCAAGTGCTTAGACAGCAGAGCTATCTCCTGGGCCCAAAAGGAGATTAAAAAAAAAAGAAAGAAATCCACACATGACGTCTGGGGTGTGTAAGAGGGAAGATAAGAAGAAAATGGCTTGGGGGCCACTCTGGTTCTACAGACCTCACTGTGTCACATGGGAAAGGTCCCTGGGCTGCAGGGAGAGGCAATTTTCTGCGAGCCAGTGTGCAAAGCTGAGGACCTTCGGTATAGGCCCTGAAAGAACAGACACACAGGAATAGCCTCAGGGCTCACGTCCGTATCTCACAGAAGGGCTCTAGCTGCCAATTCAGAGCTGGCCATTGCTTCCAAATAAACAGAGTGGCCAAGGCCATCATGTGTCTCGGCTGTGGAAAAGCTAGAAAACTCAGAACCAGGCTGCCATCTGTGAAGGGCAAATGAGTTACCAGGTGGCACACTAAACAGAATACAGCAAGCTTGCAACTGTGCATGGGATGCGTAATGGGCTAGCCGCTGATGACTCTGGCCTGGCGCAGGCTACTTCCAGCTTAACGACGGCCTTCGCTTACCTTGCCAATCTTGACGGTTTCTGAATGTTCAAGGCCCAAAGCCAGCTGCTCCCAGGTTGGGGCAAGAGCTTTGCAGTG
>NDGN011415928.1:0-10818 GCA_002564285.1 Tympanoctomys barrerae
AAAAAAAAAAGATAAAATAAATAGAGGTGGAACTCCAAAGTTTTCTACCTTCATAGAACAAAATCCTTTTTTTTTTTTTGGTGGAACTGGGGATTGAACTCAGACTTTTCCGCTTGCCAGGCAAGCGCTTATCCTACTGAGCTATCTCCCCAAGTTTTCTACCTTTAGAGGGTCAGTGGAGAGTCTGAGCATGGGGAAGATTCTCAGGACCTCTATAGCAGCTCCACTTTGGGGTGCTGACAGCAAGTGGATCCTCAAACGTCTCACAAAACTGTTAGGATGACTTGCTGAGAAGTTGGTTATGCCTGAGAGTTACAAAACACAGTTCAGCCTGGAGAAATGCCAGTGGAGTATCCGAACACGTATATTCCTAAAGAAGTACGCCCGCACAGGAATACGCTGCATCTTAACAGAATACACTCGTGTTTTAGAGCAAGCAATGCGGAAATAATTCATGCACTAACATGGTGAATCTTGCCCAATCTACACTGTAGATTCTACGGGGTTTTGAGGAAGGCCTTTGAGAACAGGTGGGGAGGCATCTGGCGATCTAACGTGAACACCCGCCCTTCCAACTGTGGCCCCCGAGCCTGGGGGGCGGGGGACCAAACCAGCGTCCACCGAGGGCTCGCTCTGGAAAACCAAGGCTTGGCCCCAGTAACTATCTGGTAGGGGAAGAGACTGAAGCTAGGATATACAGGGGCCAGGGCTTGAAGCCACCGTTAGGGGCGCATGGCGGTCACGGCCCCTAACGAGAGGTCCCTGGTTGACACTTCTACTGCGAAGTTCTCTGAGACTGAAGGCAACAAACGCTACAATACTTGGACATTAACCGTACTGGCGGCTCCGTCCTTTCCCGCGCGCTCCTGTGCAGCACCCCGCCCACTTCAGGCTGTGAGCCAATAGGGACTAGAGATATAAATGATTCACCACACTTGAACCAATCAGCTTGACGCGCATTCACTTCCAGCATCTCGCGCGATAACCATGAGGCTTTGGGCTTCGCAATTAAAAAAAAAAAAGCTTGAGAGACTTTCTCTCCCCGGGCACGGAACTAACACCGGAACCAAGGCGTGTCTCACAGATCCTTCCGCACTTCGCGGCCGCACGGGGAGGGACGTGATTCTTTGGTCGTAGGCCTTCTGTAAAACAGTGTGCCTTTTTCTTTTCCTGAGACATTGCAAATAAACTCCCCTACTTTCATAGTTACTCCCTGAACTTAGAAACCGAGAGGTGGAGCCGGAGGAGGCGCAGACTAGCGCAAGCGAGTGGGGCTGTGGAAAGGTCACGTGGCGCAGCGGAAGGATGCGTCTTGTGCTGCGTCTCTGGCCGAGTCTATAAAGGTGAGCGGGCAGCGCCGCGCGGCCATTTTTGCTTCTCCCTGCCATAGATGTATTTGGTTTCTGCGGTTCTGTCTCTCTCCTCCCCTCGCGCAGGGTGCGCGGCCACCATGGCGTATTAGAGGCAGTAGTGCCTGCGGCAGCATTGGCCTTTGCAGCGGCGGCAGCAGCATCAGGCTCTGCAGCGGCAACCCCCAGCGGCTTAAGCCATGGCGTGAGTATCGGGGTCTTGGTGGGCTGTGTCCTCTGTTGCCGGGGGCGTCGGCTGGCCCGGGCTGGGCGCCGCCTGTGGTTGGGACGCGTCGCGAGGGGAAGCGCTTTTACGAGCGCCTCGGACGCGCGGCCTCTGTGTGGGCGTCCTCAGGCTCGGGAGCTCGCTCGGCTGGGGTGTAGGACGCGTGCCCCAATTTGGGGGCCCCCTCCAGGAGCTACGAGCTCCCCGAACCTTTGGGGTCCGGGGCGTTGCCCCGCGAACGTGGCAGCAACCAAAATGGCGACGGGGCGGTTGGCGTGAGTCAGGCGGGGCGGGGCGCGGCGGCTTTGGCCCTATTTGGTAGCAGGACGAGCGCCGTCCTCTGGGTGGCTGGGGAAGGAATGGCCGAGTTGCCGTGGGCGTCCATTTTGTGCAACCCGAGTCCGGGCCGGGGACGGCAGCACAATGGCCGGCGGCCACGCGATCTTTCCTGGCGTAGAAAAATGGAATTATTTGACGGGTTCATCTCTTGAGTGGGATTTGCCTTTGTTTGCGTTTAGGCTTCTCACGGCATTCAGCAGCAGCGTTGCTGTAACCGACAAAGACATCTTCGAATTAAGCACATTCCTCGATTCCAGCAAAGCCCCACAACATGGCCGAGATGAGCTTCCTGAGCAGCGAGGGTTTGGGGGGGGACTTGATGTCCCCCTTCGACCAGTCGGGTTTGGGGGCTGAAGAGAGCTTAGGTCTCTTAGATGACTACCTGGAGGTGGCCAAGCACTTCAAACCTCATGGGTTCTCCGGCGACAAGGCTAAGGCGGGCTCCTCCGATTGGCTGGCTGTGGATGAGTTGGTGGTCAGTGCCTCGGACACCGGCAAGGGTGAGTGAGCCGGCTTCATCTGTCCGCCCCTGTGGGGCCCTGCGCTCAGGGTGGGGTCTGCCTTGCGTGTTAGACTCTGATCTCATCATGCGTTGTCTCTTGCAGAGGATGCCTTCTCTGGGACAGATTGGATGTTGGAGAAAATGGATCTGAAGGAGTTTGATTTTGATGCTCTGTTGAGCGTAGATGACCTGGAAACCATGCCAGATGAGCTTTTGGCCACGTTGGATGACACATGTGATCTGTTTGCCCCCCTAGTCCAGGAGACTAACAAGGAGCCCCCCCAGGCAGTGAACCCAATTGGCCATCTTCCAGAAAGTTTAACAAAAACTGACCAGGTTGCCCCTTTCACCTTCTTGCAACCTCTTCCTCTTTCCCCGGGAGTTCTGTCCTCCACTCCAGATCATTCCTTTAGCTTAGAGCTAGGCAGTGAGGTGGATATTTCTGAAGGCGATAGGAAATCTGACTCTGTTGCTTATGTTACCTTGGTTCCTCAATGTGTGAAGGAGGAAGATGCCCCTTCAGATAATGACAGTGGGGTCTGTATGAGCCCTGAGTCATACCCTGGTTCTCCCCAGCACAGCCCCTCTACTTCTAGGGGCTCTCCAAATAGGAGCCTGCCATTTCCAGGTGTCCCTTGTTCCCGCCCCAAACCCTATGATCTCCCTGGAGAGAAGGTGGTAGCAGCCAAAATTAAGGGCGAAAAGCTGGATAAGAAGCTGAAAAAAATGGAGCAAAATAAGACAGCAGCCACCAGGTACCGCCAGAAGAAGCGGGCAGAGCAGGAGGCCCTCACTGGCGAGTGTAAAGAACTAGAGAAGAAAAATGAGGCTCTGAAAGAGAAGGCTGATTCTCTGGCCAAGGAGATTCAGTACCTGAAAGATTTGATAGAAGAGGTCCGCAAAGCAAGGGGGAAAAAAAGGGTCCTTTAGGGTAGTCAGAAATGCTATGTGCTTGTACATAGGTGTCTTGCGCTGAAGCTGTGTTGTAATAAATTATTTTGTAGTGAAAGTGCCATTGCAGACTTGATGTGTTTCTTGGTGAGTGCTCCCAGTACCCTCCTGCCCTGCCAGGTGTAATAGGTATTTGGACAAAAAGGTCTGAGTCAATTTTTTTTTTTTTTTTGCAAGGGGTGGGGAAGTGCCCAGGATCATACTCGAGGCCTTTAGCTTGGCAGGCAGGTGCTGTGCCACTGAACTATATTCCTAGCCCAGAGCTGATGGTTTTTATTGGGGCCCTTGGGTGCCTGATTTCTGCTTAACTTGGGGCTGGAGAGGTTGGTTATCCAGGGCTCCATCTGCTGTTTCTGAGAGCACACTTGTAAGCTGGATAGGTACCAATGTGTAGGAACTTTACCAAAATGCCCATTCAGGAAGTTCCCTTTGGAGCTGGAGATGTTTTCCATTTCTTGTTCCCAAGCAGTTGGGAGAGGGAAAAACCCTAAAGTCACTGGGGCTCTTCAGCCAAGTGATAGCTGGTGTCTGAAATAATATAGAACAGGTCCCAATCATAATGGTCTCACGACTGTTGGGAGACTCCCAAGTGATCAGAGAGCAGCGGAAGAGGATTTACAGGATTTCTTTTCGAGTCCAGGTTTCTAGTTCAGGCTTCCCTTGAGCTCAGTAATCCTGTGTCAGTCTCCTGAGTGCTGGGGTCACAGGTGTATACCATTCCTAGTTTACAGATTTTAGATGTACAAGGACCCAGCCAGACTTGTGTCTATCAAGTGCTGGGCCTTAGAACTAAGGAAAGGTTCTAGTATTACACCGCACTTGTCAGGCAAGCACTTGTCAGGCAAGCACTTGCGTGCTGAGCCAAACCCCCCCCCCCCCAATCAATACCTTTAGTTGGTCTTCAGAAATGGATTAGGGCAAGTGGGATGTACAGAAGCAAAAAGCAGTAACATCTTTAAGAGCCTTAATCCTGTGAGAATAGAAAGTACTTGCTGGACTTTGCTGTATCAGAACGGGTTGGAGCTGTGGGGGCTCTTAAGCCTTGGCTTCATTTCAATCTTGGACTTGACTGGTTTTACAGTTACTTTCTGCGTCCCCAGCGGTCAGGTGCTGTCGTTTTGCTGGGGAGGAGACGTGTATGGGCCTGCACGCACTTGTCCTCCCCCCTGCCATGAGTGGCCTGAGTGCCCCCATGGCTGGCCCTGCACCTCAGATCTACCCTGAAGCACCCACTGACCCTCTAATGCTAGTGGTTTGATGGGATGGGGACAGGTGTATCTGAGACCTGGTTGTCTTGAGTTCTTGCAATTACGGCATCCAAGGCCTGGGATTCTACAACTCTTCACCAGGCTGTAGGCCTCCCTCCATGTCAGTCGGGCCCTATGTAGGTGTTAGGGTGTAGCTGAGGTAATTAGATCTAAATTCTAGGTTACCTTTTCCTGCCTCAGTTGCATGCCTGGCTCCTACCCTGTTCAGTGCCCCATCCTTGGTCCTGCTGAAGCTGGGGCTCAGTTTTGAGCATTTCTCACCTGTTCCATTTGGGGGAAAGCATGGAAAATCCCAGTTTTACCCACCACGTGCTGGGATTCCCTATCCTGGTATGTTCTGAAGGAAATGGAGGCAGTGGAAAAGGCATCCTAGGGTGGGAGTGAGTGGCAGGGGCTGTGTTGGGGGAGGAGCTGTTGCTGGGTTGTAGATGAGGACGATGCCTACAGAGGAGCAGATGGGGAAACCAGGATGAGCAGTCCTGGGGATCAAACGCAGGGCCTTCATGCTGACTACAGTCCATCTATGAGAGATGGTCTCAGTTGCTGTGTAGCTGGGCTTAAATGCATATACCACCAGGCCCAGCTAGGGGTAAGCTTTTTATTTTTAGGTGGGCAGAGCGCTCCATGTGGGCATCCAGGTGGAGAATGTAGCAGGGCTCACAGCCAGGGTGGATAGTAGGTGGATGCCTGGGTCAGGTGAGCAACAATAGCAGCTATATATGCCTCGTGTCCTGGCTTTGAAGTATGTGGAGAGTTGTGGCTGAAGAGAAGGGGAAGAGCAGCCCAAGAAGGCTGGGCAGCAACGAATAGGGGCATCCTGGAGTGCCATGGCCCCAACCGCCCGACCCGAGCTTTGTTCCGCTGGACAAGGTCACCTGGCCTTGCTTTGATGACCTGGCCAGCTTCTCCAGGAGCTTGAGCAAAGTCCCTCTGCCAGACATGCTCTGGGCCAGGCTAGTGTCACTTGTGAGAGCCCCATGGCAATGCTGTCCCACCCCAGCCCACCCTGAGCCACCCCTGCAGGCAGAGGTCCAGGCAGTGTGAAACGGGAGCATGTTTCTGTCGTCCTTCAGGTTCCCTCTCCTTATCTGAGCTCAAAGCTGTCCTGCAACTACCCGAGGCCAGTTGCTCCTGGCCCTCACATCCACCCACAGTGCCTTAGCTGGAGAAGGCCTTCTCTGCTTGGATGTGACTCTAGTGTCACTGGGGCCCTGCTGACTAGCAGGCCCAGGTCATTGCCAGCACTCCTCCCTGGATGAGGTGTCCTTTGTTCTGGTGCTGGTACTGGCTTCCTAAGCTCACTGGGCTACTGGAGCAGGCCCTGGTGAACGCTAGCTGTCAAGAATGGGGGTGATGGTGCACCCAGCAGCAGTACTGGCACATGAAATCTGACTGAAAACGCAAAAGCAGGGTAGGGGCAGGACCCCACTGTCCTCTCCTTGGAGGGTGACTGAGACTGCAGATGTCCTTGATAGAAAGGGGTGCTGGAGCCTAGTCAGCATTTTCTATGACACAAATTCAGGAGCTAGTGTTGAGCTGGCTTCTCACTAAGCTGCTAATGATGGAGAAAGAACTCTCCAAGGACAGCTGGGGTACCGACAGCAGTCACACAGCCAGCAGCAGGAAGGATTGGTGATCCAAGGCACCCCACATCTGAACAGTTCCTGTGAGGTGTTATTACAGGGACAGCACCTACCTTTGGGCTGTCCCCACCCAGCAACAGGATTCAACTCCAAGCTGCCCTCCTCTGGGCGTGCATCCACTTGTGCCCAGGCACAGACCTGGGTGTGAACCCTGCTACTGCAAGCATCTACCCATAACCTCCAGCCTAGGAGCCAGTGTACATGACAGAGGACCCAGGGCTCTTGAGTGTGTGTGTGCATGTCCCAGGCACGGCTCTCTGCTGTGCCCACAACACCCACAGGCTCCTGGGGGTGGGAGAGACAGCCCACCCCTCCTCCCCAGGCCCCTGAGCCCCCTTCCAGAATGAGCAACAGCAGTTTTTGCTTCAAAGCCACACCTAGGGGCAGTAGCCCCAGACTACAGCTCCCCAGATGGCTGCCTGGTGACTTTTCCCTTTGGCACTGGAGGCAATGGGAGCACCCCTTAAGTCAGATCAGCATAACACACAGGTCCCACATTTATTAGAACCCAGGAGTCTACGCAGCATGCTCTTTCCTGCATCTGACAAGGACAAGGATCTGGCCTTGGACCACAGGAAACAGGCAGAGGTCTCCCATGGGCAAAGCAGACAGAACAGTCACAAATGTGCCTTTCTGGCAAAGCAGGGTTCCTAAGCCTTCCAGTCCAGTGTAAACCTGCCCCCTGGGAGCTCAGCTCCCTTCCAAACCCCAGCAACTCCAGCTCCAGGGCTCCCTTGAGCCGGCCCAGTGTTCCCATCTGCTGGCCGTGCCCTGCACTGCAGGGCTGGCTGGCCCCCAGAGCAGTGAGCCCTGTGCACCTCCTGGGTGCACAGGCCCTCCAGGGAGCCTAGTTGCCAAAGTATTCCTGCTGGAACTTCTGAAAGTCTTCCTCTGTGAACACGGTGCCCTCGGCCTTCTTCCTCTTCTTAGTCTTGGCCACAGGCCGGTCACAGGCCTTGCGGCCCTGGTTCTGCCGCAGAATCTGGGAAGAAGTGAGGGCACTTCATTTCCACTGACAGAAAAGCAGACAGGGACAGAAAGGTCCCTGTCACCACGATGTGTGGGCTAGGACAGGGTTGGACCAGTGTCTCCCAGGCTCCCTCCCAAACCCTCAAGGGTTGGCCCTACTTCCACCTAATTCAGGGCTGACACCGCCAGGCCTTCCTGGAGCCCATACCCGACAGACCTGCTTCGACACTGACTCTGCCAGGGTGCTCTTCGTGGCGGTCATAAACTTCAGGTTTGCTCTGAGGTGGTCTCGACACTCCCGCTTCTGGTACTCGGCTGTGGGTGATGGGGGGTTTGTGTCATTTCTGATTCAGCCCCTGGAAGCCTTCCAGGTCCCCAGCCCCTGGGCCTGCAGAAGGCCCATTGTCCCCTCCCTAGATTGTTACAAGCTGGGCTCATCTTGGTCAAGCCTACTCTTCATACAGTTCCCCTGGAAAGCGCCTGGGGCTCCTAGGGGCCACACTCATCCTGCATGCACCTAAATGTCACGCTCTGTCCTGGGTGCTGGGCCTGCAGCAGGACACCAGACAGGCAGACTTGCCCTCACGGAGCTTGCATGCCAGTGTGCAAAGAGGGGAAAGCAGGTAAACAGCATTTTTGAGGGAGACATTTTATGGAAGATAACAGAATAGGCAACAAGAAGGCTAAGGACTCATGGTTGGAATTTTAAATAGGAAGATCCAGGAAGGTCTCATTAGAATGACATTTGGGCAGTCCTGAAGGACAGGGTAAGGGGAGGGTACAGTCTGTGCAGAGTGGGCCTGGAAATATGCCCGGGGAAGGGAGGGGCAGGTCGGGACAGCTCTGGCCTTTAAGGGCAATGGGAGCTGCAGGAAGGCGTAGGTAAAAGAGAACCAAGGTGGGATTTACAACATGAGATCACTTTGCGGGTTGGTTAGCATAGGATGACTGGGGAAGGGTGTGGAAGGCAGTTTTGCAAAACTCCATGCTATAGATGAGGCTGCTTAGACCCAGGTGACAGCCAGAGGTGATGGAGACCACTATGAAGTGACTCTGAGCAGAATTTACATTAACCAACTGGCTGTTCATGTTTCCTTGTGAGTCTGCCCAAGGCCTAGGCCCTTGTCCGGAAGCCTGTAATAGTGGGTGAAGTCTTGGCACCTCAAAGGACAAGGCAGAGGACACCTGGCTCCAGCCTCAGTGAGCCAGAGAAAGACTCCAGCTGCAGGCACCGCACTCCTTTGCAAAGGCCTTCCTGGAGATGACGGAGATGACATAGTTCTCCTACATTAACATAATGTATTACTTAGAGAAGTCCTTTAAGGGATCCCCAAGTCCTACCCAGATTCCTGCATCTTCTTCAGTACTCCTCCCCTTTGTTTGATAGCATAATAAAGACGGACTACCTAGAGATGGTCTTGGTCTTAAACCCCTGAAAATCTCTGTGAGAGGGCTTTTGATTCTCCTGGAGGCCTCACTTGTCTCATTTAAGCCTTTGACATCCACTCATTGCGAGGCTGTGGGCCTGATCTGTCTGCAACAACTAGGGGACTGCATTAACCCGACAGAGGTACAGTGCAGACTGGCTGCTGAGGTTCTCATCCTTCCTCCCTCCAAGGCCAGCCTGGACAACATAGTAAGTTCAAGGCTGGCCTGACCCTCTCAAAAATTAAAAACAAAACAAAACAAAACTCTACTAAAAACTGGGTTCCCGCTTGGCAACCAAGTCACCACTTCAGCCCATCAGTCCAGCAGTGCTCTCTCCTCGGCCGATCTGCACAATTCTCTCACTTCTGAATCTGTCACCACTGCCCCGGCCACACAATCTCGCCCTTGATCCCAGCGGGTAAGAGCAGAGCTCTGGAGACACTGCCTGGTCCACCTGGACCACCTCAGCACGCGCTTCCTCCCCTAGAGCGGGGCTGACAGCGCGCAGGCCTCGCAGGATTCACCTTTAGAGGGCTCAGAACATCGTCCAGGGCCCGCAACGCTGCTAAGCTCCATCCTGACCCGGTTCACTTCCAGCCAGTCACCCTCACCAGCCTGCGCCCCTTCACATTCTCTAAGGGCAGAAGCTTCTTTCTGCCCAGCCTTACACTTCATCCAGCTCTCAGCCTAAAGCTGCTTCCTCTGAGGAGGCTGACGTGGCCTTTTACTCCGCTCCTCCTCCGAGCACTGTACTTTTCTGCGTTACAGGCATGAACACACGTAGCCATCATCACACGCGGGCTGTGGGCCTCTGCACTGTGCCTAGCTCCTGAGGGCCGGGCCGCGTTTCAGTCCCCCTCACGGTGTCCCGGGCCCGGCATCCAGCAATACTCCCAGCCCCTGCCCGCACTCACCCAGCGCCGACTTGGGCACCTTTCCTTTGGCCGAATTCCGCAGTTTCTGGGCCTGGGCCGCCTTCGCCCTCCGGGCCCGCTTCACCGAAGCCCCGCTCGGTTGGGCCTGGCTCTGGGTGGCCTGACGGGCTGCCGGGGAGAGCAGCGGGTCCTGGTCGGAGAGCGCACGGGGCTCCCATTCCGCCGGGGCTAAGTCCGCCCGGCTCCCTCCCACCCCTGGCTCCTTCCGAAGCGTCCACCGTCCTCCCGTCCCCGCCAGACGTGCCCCGCAACTCTCCTCACCCTCCGACGCAGCCAGGAGCTCCAGACCCCGTCGCAGCAAGGCCGCCGACATGACTGCGCCTGGCTCCGCCCACGCGACTGGCTCCGCCCACGCGCCTCGCACTACTTCCGTCTTGGTGGTGCTCCGCGCCTCCACGGAAACAGGATCCGCCGCCTAAGGTTCCGGAGTGGGCGGGGTGTGTGCGTGTGTGTGTGTGTGTGTGTGTGTGTGTGTGTGAGGCGGGTCCAAGGCACAGAAGAACACCTGTATTGTCCAATCCTAATCCAACTAGCTCCTTGAAGGTCAAGACCACGCCTTCTCTTGGAATTGTTGGCAGCTAGTCCAGGCTGGTTGGTCAACTCTCTGAGGGGTGTCGCCTGTCGGCAGTAGGTGTGGCCGTGTTGTTGGCCTCACTTTTTATCAAATAGGAAACTGGGGCTACATTATTTTCCCCCATATACTTAAATCTGAGTAACGTATCGCATAGATCGAGAATTGCTCGTGAACCGAGCTCTCTTCCATGAAGTCAGACATTAAAGACAAAAATGCTAAATAATATATTTTTGTTTTGAAAAATATATTTTCCCATAAAATGTGTACTAAGTAATGACTCTGTTATTTTATTTTTTGGCGGAACCAGGGATTGAACTCAGGTCCTTGTGCTTGCCAGGCAAGTGCTTATTCCACTGAACTATCTTCCCAGCTCCTGACTCTGTTATTTATTTTATTTTATTTTATATTTTGCGGAACCGGGGATTGAGCTCAGGTCCATGAGCTTGCCAGGGAAGCGCTTATTCCACTGAGCCATCTCCCCGGCCCAATTTTAAATGATTAATAAATACTAAAGATTTCAGTTTTAATTTTTTTTATTTATGTGTGTGTGTGTGGCCAGCTCAGCTGACCTGGGGGCGGGGCTGGCTGGCTTGTGGTGCTGGGGGATCGAACCGCGGTCCCTGTGCTTTGCCAA
>NDGN011415936.1:0-11917 GCA_002564285.1 Tympanoctomys barrerae
AAGGAAGGAAGGAAGGAAGGAAGGAAGGAAGGAAGGAAGGAAGGAAGGAAGAAAACAAGAAAGAAACCTCTGTGTCCTAAAATTTTGCTAGTGATTGAACAAAAAGCAGTGGGATAACTGAGCTGACAAATAAAGTTAAGAGAGTGCCTAACATTCAGTCTGCAGCAGGGATACTTCTTGCTACTTTTAGATTGACTTAGAGTGAGAATGAGGGCAAAACATAAAAAAAATCATAATAAAGCAATGTGTCCTTGCATATCTGCCTCAGAAATCAGCAAGACCACCTTATTTCAATGCAAAAGTGTACATCTTCCATTTGAGAAAAGAGTTCCTCTGATCACTATCCAAGAAGGGCTTCTGATGGAATCAGTTCTCTAGGATTAATTTCACTGTCATAAACCATGCAAAACACCAAGCATCCATTGTACCCAAGATACAAGGGGCCTGGTACCACTGTGTAGGTGGTAGACATTCATCTCATTCAGGTGATGCTAGTTTCCATGGAAGACAGAATGCAAGATGTATGGAATTAGGAAGGCTTCCACTCAGATTTTGATGAAGAGTCTGTTAAGCGAGGCAAGGAAACTTTGAGAGACCAGTGCATGACATTATGAGAATGAAGCCAAAGATACAATGGAAACTCCAGACTCTGGAAATTTCAAGGATGGAATATCTGTTGAGGGAAGCTATGGGGTATAAATGCAGCCAGCCCAAGAGAGAGGCTGTGTTGGTTGAAAATGGCAAGAACACTGCAATGGGACAGCCTAGCCCTTTGGAGCTCCCATTACCACTGTGTGTCCTGCACACTAGATATGATACTACAGCACTTAATGTTTGGCCTCTTTGGTTTCAGTTCTGTTTTGGGATATCACTTTGTAGGCTTGGAAGCTATGCAAGAATTTGATAGAACACACTTCTGGGTATGTCTGAGTGGCTTATGGAAGTGTAGATACTATAAAGTATCTTGGGAACTATATCTTGTTCCTTACCTCTATGTCTCAGGGTCTGTTCCATTGCTCTGCTTCCCTGTCTATATTAACTAAGCATCTTTGTTCTGTCATGTCCTACCATCATGTTCCTGCCTGGATGCCAGCCTACCATAGATTTCATCCCTTGGAACTGTGAACAAAATTAAAATTGTTAACTGGGGTATTGTGTTCTAGTGATGGAAAAGCTGACTAATACTCCTTCTAAAATGCATTTTAATGGTAATCCCAGGACAATGATATTGAGATAATTAGGCCACAAAGGTTTTTCCCTAATAGTACTTGTGCCTACTTAGGTCCTCCTGGCCCAACTGCCTCCCACCAGGTGAGCATTTTATCTCTCCATCATCTTCCAGAGCTGTGAGAAATAAATTTCTGTTCATAAATTACAGTCTAAGGGATTTCATTGTATCTTCAATATGGGCTATTTTTTCCCATAACTCATTTATTCAAGAAATATTTACCATGGCTCTACTCTGTACCTAGTACAGTTCTAGATTCCAGAAAATACAGGAAAAGATAACATAAGCAATGGTCTTAGAAAATACACAGTGAACAAATGACTTTCAGAGACATAAATAGAAGGCAAGTCACAGAGGCTATGTAAATTTGTGTAAGAACTTTAGATTTTACTCTATATGTAATAACGTAGTATTGAGATTATTTTTTCAGTCTATAAATTATAGTGTCCAAGCGCCTTTCAGAAAGATATTTATCATCTTACATAATAAAGCACAAGAGCAAAGTAATTCCAGAAACATTTATCTTAGCATCTCAATAATATCCTCCAAGATCCAATTATTTTATATATGGATGCTCTGTCATCTTTAAACTATTTATTTTATCTGTGAAGCTGCAAAATGAATACCTGAGTTGTGTTCTACAACTTGCAGATGTGAACAATTTTATGCAGAAAATTTTGGAAGTAGATTTAATAGCCAAAATAAAACACCTTCAAAAGATAAAAAAAACACTATTTCATTTTTTGTACAAAGAAGATAGAGTTAAGCAGTTATCAGATAGATTCTTTGAAGCCTCTGCCCATCAGCAGGTCCTGTTTATAGATCAGTGTAACTGCTCGAGATTCAGGTGTTTTAATCTCATCCTATGAAGTAAAATGTGAGAGGAAGAAATGAAATAGGTATAATACCCTGACTTTTAAGGTGACCTCTCAGAAATACTTTCATAATTTCTATGTAAACCCTTATGAGGCAGAATTTAATCAGAAAGTCACATAGCCATGGAACTTGCAAAATGTGATTTTGTAGCAGGAAAATGATCTATCTAGTTAGAATTTGAAATATATTAAGAGAAAATAAGGAAAAAATAAACATTGAGGCATAATTTGAACTTTCTGACTATAAGAAGAATGTTGTCATTGTATCTTAGTTAGGGATAAAGAAATCTGCAGAAGCCCCCTAAGTTTATTTTTATAGAAACTAAGATTAGGAAAAAATGTTTTGATTCACAAGCATTTATTTCAAAACTTACTTTTTCTATATTAAACTGTGCTGTGTAAGGTACTTTGCTTCTCTGAAGTTCACTTAGTTGATACATTTAAAGGGGATTCTAGGTTTATAAAGTTTGAGAGCATTAAGTGAAATAATGTTTTACAATAAATGATAATTAGATAATTAATAATTAAAATGATTTTAAAGTGGAGCTGAGTTTTATTATTAGGGTGATCAAAATGATTAATATTTTCCAGCAACTGCCTTGAACATATATGCAAGAAGCCAGTGGCCCTGGATGGACTTGATTACCAGACACTGCAAAAGGACCTTTGAGTCTGTGGCAGCTCTCCGGCCCGGCATTATGAATATTGCATCTTGGCCTTTAGTCTACAGGTTCAGTCTTTCTTCCGCAGTAACTACTTACTGTATGTTTTCCATCAAGGACTGTCAAACAAGTTAAAATTCTTTTAGGTTAGAAACTTGGCTGAAAAATGTAAACCTTCATACCCTAAGCTATGGAATACAATAATGCTAAAATTCAAAAAAGAGAAAGAAAATCATAAGGAACTAAAATATTTTTCTTTAAATAACCTTTTACAGTGCTGCTGCCTCTTTGTTAGAACAGCTGTTGCGAACACCCAAATGGTGTTTCTCACGTGGTACTGCATTTGTATTTTCATGATTTGATTTAATTCTTAGAGCTCAAACTAAATTGTGCTTGCAATGCTTTCATATTCCTACCACTGAGAGATGGGCGTGGGGGATTCAAGATTAAAAAAGACTTATAAAGAGTAACTTTAATTCAAAATATAGTAGTAAGAAAGGGGAAGCTAGCAAGATAAGTAAAGGAGAATTTGAAATATAAGTATCTTCTTGATAATACAGCAAATTAGAATGTGCTAGATATACAAAATAGTAAATAACTATATTTACTTAAGTGCAGTTGATAATGTATTTGGTACAATAGATAGTAGGAATAGCATGTCTGTACTAACCAGCTGTGAAACTTTGGCCCCAGGAAGAGTAGTAATTTATCTGAACCTCAATACTCTACTTTCTAAAACATAATAATAATAATGATTGCAACTTTACACAAATGTGAAATGTAATTGAGGCTGTGTGTGTAAATCAACTAGGATGCACTCGGGCATAAAGAACTCAATAGACATTATAATTATTATCAGTATGACTTAATTTGTCATGATGTATTTGTCAAGAAATAAAAATTGGTAAGAATAGAAGATATATTTCTTCTTTCAGTATGTGCTCTGTAAGGAAAGAAAACCCACACAGCTATAGTCTTTAAAGGGTCAGTTTTTCCTTTTGTTACTCAACAGGTTGCCGAATATTATTTAACATTATGAACCTTGAAGACATTTCATAAAGTTAAACTAATAACAAAAAGTCAAATTCTGTATGCTTCCACGTACATGAGGTGCCCAAAGTAATTAAACTTGTAGAAATAGAAAATAGAATGGAGTAGTCAGGGACTGGGGAGGAGGGCGATTAGTTCTTCGCTGCCTACAGAGGACAAGATGATAGCAGTTCTAGAAAGCTGTGTATACTAATGGGCATATTGTGCACAACACTTTAATATACACTCAAATTTATTTACAGTTAATTTATATGAAGTGACATTATTAGTAGTAGTAGTAGTAGTATTTTAGGGAAGGATCTATGGGGTGTTCAGGTTCTTATTACTAGATTGGATTCGTAGTGATCTATCTGTTTGCAGCTTCCCAAGAACTGGGATTACAGGCACGCGTCACCACACCCACTCTCAATTGTCATCTGAGCGCACCCCGGGAGCGGGGCCGGCATGGTAGGTCCAGGAATCTACACCCTCCCTTCCTACCTCCAACTCCCCACCGTGGCCCCTGCTCCTGCTTGCAGGTACTTTTATCCACTGAGTTATTTGGCCGGCCCTATGAAGTGATTTAAACTACAATAAAAAATAGAAATTCTTATACACAATATAAAATGAATTAACCTCAAAGAGATGCTAAATGAAATAAATTAGTCACAAAAAGACACATCCTGTACATGTATGAGACACCTCGAACAGTCAAAACAGCACTGAAATAGGTGTCTACAAGTGCAAAGTGGTGTACGGGACTTGAGGGAGAAAGACACGGGCAGTTGCTAGCTAACGTGTATGATGTTTCAGTTTGGGAAACTGAAAAGTTGTGAAGACTCAGAGGACAGCAGCGACTGTCCAATCATGTGGATGTGCTTAATGCCACTATATTTAAAAATGGGTAAGTGGAATAGTTCACGTTACTTTTAGGTTATGATATTTAAAGAAGGAAAATATCACACTTTTTTGTGATGGAGTTACTAGTATGTAATGATGGTTGAACAAAGTAAGCAGGACCAGCTGAGCCCTACAAAGCTACCATATTCAGGGCTCATGAATGAACAAGCCCACTTGCCCATGCAGGGCGGGACACTGCACTGGGAGGGGAATAAAGTCTGCATTGACAAACTCTTGACAAGATGACTCCTTGTCTGACTTGACTTCTAGAATCTCTATACAAAGGTGTCAAATAGGATGCCTAACCATCAGATTTTAGGAGATAGCTAAATATTTATTAAATATGCTTCAAAACCATTTCAAAACCATTTCTTGGAGAGGAGACATCAGGTAGAAAAAAATATCTGAGGAAACAATGACTAAGTGTCTTCCATATGAGAAGTTTATAGGTTCAATAATCTCTGGAAACACCAAGCAGTATAAATATAAACAAAACAAAATGAAATGAAACAAAAAAGAAGCCACACATAAGTGTTTCATACTCTAGTTGTAGAAACCAAATATTGAGAGGATAGTCCTGCTGCTGACTTAGAAAACACCTTACAGAGAAGTAAGAACGGGAATGATCGTTGAGTTAATCAGATTTCACTGGAGGATGGAATGCTGGGAACTAGCTGTCCTAAATTCTAAAAGAATAAAACCCAGAAAATATAAGATGAGGAAGTATCAGTCAAGTAAAGATATTCTGAATAAATAAAGACTGAGGACCTTCCACGGACACCGGCCCATGCTATCGGAAGGCTTAACGGAAGTTCTTGAGATCAACAGAAATGGCAAGAGAGGGATTCAGATGTTTAGGAAGGGAGAAAGGCTACCAGAAATGGTAAATGCCTACGTAAAAATGGAATGTTTATTTCCTTTTGATAGTTTGAAGTAAAATTTTGCCATCGTGTGGTTTCTAATGCATGTGAAGTAATATATAATCAGAAAAAATATATAAAAGGCTGTAAGTATCATAAAGTTTCTATGTTTTTTGCAAAGTGGCATGTTATTTTAAATTGTTTTTTTGACAGGACCTTGCTATGTAGTTCAGTCTAGTCACAAACTCTGTATGTAGCCCAGCCTGGCTTTGATCTCAGCCTCTCACATGCTGGAAATACAGGTGTACATCATCACACAGCCCTAAATAGAAGTTTTAAAATGTGCAAAACCTAAAAGAAATTGCAAGAAAGGCTGGTGAGATAGCTCACCTGCTTTGGCAAGTGCAGGGACCAGGGTTTGATCCCTGTCCTGCCTGCCACAATGGCCGGGCCCCTGAGCACGCTGAGCCAGCCAACGTGTCCAGGCAGAGTGGCACATGCCTGTAATCCCAGTGTAGGGGAGCCTGAGAACAGGACGATCACTATGAGCCCAAGCTGTGAGGTGAGACCCTGTACCAAATACATAAATGGAAAAAAAATGCAAGGAAGAAGAAATAATAAAAATCATAATGATACAGAGAAATTAGTTGTAAACTTAAAGATCTAATCATTTCTAATTTAAAGATATTAATTATATTATTTTTAATAATTATATTATTTTTATGCCTTGAGAAGGCCAAGATAAAAGTAAACTATATATGAATTATATGAGATGCATTTTAAATATGAGGACATATACAAAGGAAGAAATAGACAAAGCCATTATCATAGTTGGAAATTTTAGAATTTTTCTTCAGAAGCTGATAGAATAAATAGATACAGAAAAGTAAAAACATACGATCTGAAAACTACCATCAACCACCTCACTCTATCAGCCTTTATAGAATAATACAAAAATACACAGAAATGCACAACAAATGCAAGATAGACACTTCTCACATGAACAAGGTAATTTTAATGTGTTAAACAACTTTAAGAATAAACTATCTGAAAATGTATTTTTCATAGTACACATTCTTTTGTAAAATGTTTTTATTAAAACTCTGAATAGGAACTATTATTAAAAAATCAATAACTGAAATCTCATCTTATCAAAAAGCTTTTGCATATTAAAATAAACCACCAAAACAGTAAAGAAGGGCCAACATTCAGAAAAATACCAATTTCTAGAATTCATAAAGAACTCACACAAAATCAAAATCCCTCAAAATTAAAGACTCAAACCAAAAATGAGCATTGGAAATAAATGGAGAGCTCTCAGATGAAAAAGTAGAAACAGAAAATAACTATGTTCAAATGAATGGTTAATAAAAAATGTAAAAGTAACTCAGGAAAAATGTTCAAATCAATGGTCATTCAAGAGAGTCAAAACAGTGAGATCTCATTTCGCTGCAGAAAGAATGGCTATTATCAAGACATCATCCAATAACAAGTTCTGGCAGGTCTATGGGGAGAAAAGAAACACTTCTTCACTGTTGGTGGAAGTCTAGACTGGTACAGCTATTGTGGAAATCAGTATGGAGGTTCATCAAAACACTAAACTAGAGGTTCCATTTCACTCAACTATTTCTCTTCTTGGAAACTTCCCAAGAGAATTAAAAGTATCATAGCACGGTAGTGTATGCACCCCCATGTCTATAGCAGCGCAGTTTATAATAGCTAAATCTTGGATGCAGCCAGATTGAATGGATAAAGAAGATGTGGGGGGCCAGGGAGATGGCTCAGTAGAATAAGCACTTGCCTGGCAAGCACAAGGGCCTGAGTTCAATCCCCGGTCCTGAAAAAAAAAAAAAAAAAAAAAAAAAGAAGGCAGAAAAAGAAGATGTGGTTTATTCATACAGTGCAGTACTACTCAACCATAAAGAAGGCTAAGCTTGAGACATTTTTGAAGTAAATAGATGGACCTTGAGACAATAGTCTTATGGGAAATAAATTGGATTTACATGTTTAAATATCGCGTCTCTCCTGTGAGAACATGAAACTGTAAATAAGGTCCAAAATATATAACAGATATTGGGAAATGAGAAGAAAATATTCAAATAGGACAGGGAACAAGGGAAGGGGAAGGGGAAAAGAAGAAAGGAAGAAAAGAGAATAAGAGGAAAAAATGGAAACAAAGCTTATAAATAAAGTGAAAAAGAAGGATCAAAGGGAAGGGAGGCAGTAGGGAAAAAAGAAAAATCAAGATTATATTATGCATAGGTATAAACTCCCTAGGATGAATATGATCATTATATATAACTAAAATATGCCAATAGAATTAATTTAAAACAAAATAAATGCTCTTATTGCATAGAATTAAGTAAAATGTAATAAAAACCTGTACAGTTTTCCTAGGTTCACCATGGCTAATTAAAATCACATGGGAGAAGCCTGTCCAAGCCTTTACATTCACCCTCACTTCTGAGGGTCACAAAGTGGGGAGCAGCACAACGGGATGACTCTGAGGGTTCTCGCAAGGTTACAATTAAATTGTAAGGTTGTCATCAAGGAAAGGCTTGGCTGGCAAATCTGCTCACCAGCTCACAGAGCTTGGACAATAAACCTGTGTCTTGCCATGTGGACCTCTCCACAGGGCCGGCCCTGATGTGGGAGTTGGCTTCCTCAGAGGAAATGACGTGCGGAGGAGCGACAGACCACTGTCTTGTCTGAGAGGAGAGAGACATACACCATCAACAAGCACCATCATGAAGAGATACACATGGAAAGATTCACCATGATGTTTGTACAATTCTACTGATCACATTAGACAGTCCAGGCATACTCTGTGTGTGTGTGTGTATGTGTGTGTGTGTGTGTGTGCACACGTGCACTCAGATGGAAAGCGTGCATGTATCCAAGTGTGGTGTCCCAGTTCATGAACTTAATTTCTTTTATGATTTGGGGGAAGGTAGCCGCATTAGCGTTTGGGTGGAAAAGACGGCCGTGGTCTCTCCCATGTGGAATTTATGAAAGGAAGCAGAATTTGGCTGCTTTTTCCCCCCAATCAAATTGTTTGCACACAGAAGCTTTCATGAACTGAGGTATTATTGTATTATCACAGAGGAAATCCTTCTTATTAATTAAGGAGTATCTATGTCTTCAACATATGTATGAGAAAAGCCATGTGAGGGACATGAATTTACAACTAAGCAATTCTTAATTGAATCAGTGAGGCAGGGTTTTCAAAGTACATTCACCAATTTTTCCATGAGGGCACTGTACATCTTCTAATCCGGGGGCAGCTGCTACTGGATTTAAAACAGTCTCCGTGAATTCCGTGAGCAGCCACGTGTGAGAACTGCTTCTTTCCATTGTGAGGGCCACTGGGTGCTACTTTCTTTCTACCAAATTAGGTGATGAGGGCTTACCCAGGCATTCTGAAAAGATCGTGTCACTTTCTTTGCCATCTTGAGAGATGCAAATGCTTGAGTCGGAAGAAATCCACTTTGAACCCTTTCAGCGCAGAAGTGGCTGCGCTGCGTGTGCACGTCCACAGAAGTTCTGCAAAGCTTCTCATTGACAGCACAACTCAAGGTGGATAAGACGACTCCTGTATTATTTTTCAGCTTTAGACTCATGCTTGGAAACATGTTCTTTAGATACAGGTCTCAGAATCACAAAGCAGATTTAATGAAATCATTTGGGTAAAGACCAATTGCAAACCCCTCAATATACTAAGTCCACTAAAAAGTGTAGATGCACGTCAGTAAGAGAAATGGTATGTTTTACCAAAAGGTCGTGACTACTTTGAACACCTTTTGTAATTGTAGAGGCCAAAGAATCACTCTCATGATGTATCAAAAAATTTAGTATTTAACTACTTATGCAAGTTTTTCTCTTCCTGAAATGTATATACTTTTTTTGTGGGGGGAGTGGACCTTGTATTTGAAAATTCAGTCTCTATTTTAGGCATCATACTATTTTGGAAAATGCTCTTTCTTTGCAATGTGAACACAAAGAAAGAAAATCAAATAAAAAGGAAATATTCATATACTTCCCCAAATTACTTTTTAGAAATATTTTAATATATGCTAATTGGATTTATCTATTCTGATAGTTTTATCTTATTTTGTAGAAAAGAAAGATTTGTGTTATTATCTTTTTTCTTTTTTGTAAGAATATTTTTGTTTTATGTTTTGTATTCTGAGTAACTATTTTGAAGATAATGGTACACATTGTTATTCTCTTGTTATTTGATAATGAAATTCTGTTTTATTGTTCATGAAATAAAAAGATTTTTAAGAGAATACAGCAAAAATATAAAAACTTACCAAGTAGTTAATTTTATTAATAGAACAAGAAGTTTTTGAAAGCACAAGATCCTGAGTTCAATCCCTGGTACAGAAAACAAAACAAAACATAACAAAACAAAAAAACAAAGTAGACCAGCATTTTTTATACTAGAAAGACCACATTTCCTAGTATGGTAAGATCTAGGTTTAATTATAGTTCTTTTGATAACTTCCTGCACAAATGGGAAGACTTTATCTTAAGCTCTCTCATTTTTTTTAGTTCTATATGAAGTAGAGTCAAACTTCCGCATTTCTCTGACCCAGTTAGTGTAGTATTCAATGATGACTTAGAGATGCTCCTTGTAGGTGATGGGGAAGGTCACAGTGAGCTAAGGACAGACACTTTCACAAATAAAATATAAAAGTAAGAATCTCCTTTCTGGATGTTCCTTGTGACCCGGATGCTCACACGTTAGCCCACCTGAGACATAGGCAGTGGAGAGTTGCTTTCATTCTGCAAAGGGGAGATTTAGTGGGATTTATCAAAAAGTAATTGCTCTTTAGAAGCTAGCTAGAAATGGAATGGATATGAAATTTAAGAGTCTACTAATCAAACTCAGCATATAAAACCTGAATTTATTTTTAATGGGAAAATTAAAATAACAAGCGTGATTATTGATCTTTTGCAACCTTGTGTGAGACTAACGGTGGTGCCGGGGCATGAAAGGCTAGTACGAGTGAGACAAGGAGAGAACAGGTGCACAGACGAGGAGGCGCACAGTGGGTCCTGCTGCAGCTTGGCAAGATGCAGCTCTCAGTTCTGTGGCTTTGGTGAGAGTGTGAAGAGGGCAATGACAGCAGTGATAGCAAGTCACGTGCAAATGCTTTTCACATTCACGGGACATCCACATCTGTCAGAAGACCTGAAGTGAGTTTTGATTTTAGATAACACGTATTAGTTGAATGTGTTAAGTGGAATGATGCTTGTACTTCCCTTGCCCCTTTGTCAACTGCTGCAAATGCTGTACGGTGTGTGTTCTCCTCTGTCACAGATTTGTAAGTACGGTGATGTGAACTGAAGCTGATGGATTGAGAACAAGGGCTGAGCTCGGGTTGGGCTTTGCAGGGGTACAAGGAAACAGAGGTCACCAGCGAGCTTAGGCGTCTCAGAGAAGGGTCGAAGTTCTCATGGCTGTTAGCTTCCTGTAAGAACGCTGTTTGCTACAGTTCTGTGTCCTGTGTTTGGATGCTTTTTATAAGAGTGGTCAATATTGGAAATTCTGAAATAAAATTGATTCAAATTAAAAAAATATTTTTTGGCTAAAGCACATTTGTTTTAAGAATGTTAATAATAACTAAGTTATTTGCTTTTGCAAATCTTATTGTTTGTATAATTCCCATGATGAGTGCCTTAAGACTGTCTCTCATGAGAAGTAAGGTATAACTGTAACTCTAAGATATTTATGAGAGCAAGTATGGATTGATTCGTTTGCTTAGGACACTGGAGGGTCAGGAAAGCTCATAGGAAACACTTACCTAAAGGTCTTTGTGGTCAGAGAACTTAATTGGTTATGGACAATTTGCTAATTCCCCAAAGAAGATTTCAATTTCAGGCATGGATCAGATGCTTTACAAAGTCAGAAATCAGCTATTGAAAGAAAGAATTTGAGGACCAGTTCTTCAAAGTAAATTTCCATCAGTTTTCAGGAAGATTTTTGTAGTAGATTTTATTTTCTCTGGTATACAAAAAGAAAGAGATAATCTTGTGACTGAATCTATTGAACATTTCCAGAAATTAGTTAAACCTCAAGTTCTTATCTTTCTATTCCCTACAACAATCATCACCATTTTCCTAAAGTTCCATTTTGTGGTGCATTCTCTAGCCCCTTAACTGTTGGAGGCCATAGTCAGGGGGTCCAGAATTAGTGGACAAGGCTCAAAAACACATCTAGCAAAATGCAGACCATTAGCTTATTAAAAATAAATTTAGTAAAGGTATGCATTTTTCTTTTTTCTTTTTTTTTGGTGTATTTTAGGGAAGGGTCTACAGGGTGTTCAGGATCTCACTACTAGATCCAACTCGTAGTGA
>NDGN011415938.1:0-13122 GCA_002564285.1 Tympanoctomys barrerae
CCCAGCACTTGGGAGACTGAAAACAGGAGAATCACTATGAGTCTGATCTCCATAGTGAGACCCTGTAGACCCTGCCCTAAATTCATAAAAAAAAAAGACTACTGAGTAAAGTAAAAATAACACATTGTATATTACTATATACACTATATAGATGTAATACAAGTGACTACAAGAGTGAACAAGACAAGAGAGGGAAATAGAAGCATGTTGTTTAGCAGTTTTGTTTTGGTTTGGTTTTTTNTGGGGGGGGGGAGGTTGTTTGTTTGTTTGTTTGTTTGTTTGTTTTTGCAGAACCAGGGATTGAACTCAAGCCCTTGCACTTGCCACGGAAGCGCTTATTCCACTGAGCCATCTCCCTGTCCCAGTTCTTATATCTTCACTAAACTGTTATTATTATTTGAAGGAAGACATGTTAAGTTGAAGATGCATATTATAAAAGTTAAGAGAAACCATAAGGAAAAATATCAGGATATATAGTTAATAAACTGAGATCAAAGTTCTAAAAATTTATTATGGGAAAGAATGAAGGAACTAAATACAGAGAGAGCAAATAGAAAAGTTAGCAAGGTTACAGATTTACCCAACTATCTTGACTATTACGTTAAACACATTGCATCAAACACTCCAATTAAAAGAAGTTACTAAATTACATTAAAAAGCAAAATCCGGGGCCAGTGAGATAGCTCAGCAGTCTAAAGCACCTTAGGCAAGCATGCAGGGACCACAGTTCAATCCCTGGTACCGCGTGCCACACCAGCCCTGCCCATAATGTGTAATAGGTATTGGTAAATGGGAAGAAAATATTAAAATGGGAAAGGGAACAAGGCAGGGGTAGGAGGAAAGGAAGGAAGGAATATAAAAAGAATTTGTTTAATTCTAGGAAAGCAAATTCCAGTTGTATGCAGTCAATGAGAATTCCCATTTAAAGATTCAGGCTTGGGGATATAGCTCAGCCTCATGGCACCTGCCTGACAAGCATAAGGCCCTGCATTCAATTCCAGTGTCATACAATATGCAGTATATTAATTATTGTAACTGTTCTTCTAACCTGTTTTGAAACCATTTCATTGCTATTTTTTCTCATTAAAATGAATAAAAATTTAAAAACAGTTCTGATACCACAAAAAATTTTTAAAGAGTCAGATAGATAAAAAGAGAGGATGTAGAAGATAATGTGTCACTAATTCATTAATGCAGACACTAAATAAAAGAGTTAATAGGGTGAAGAGACAAGTCTTCCATGTAAAAGAATTTTAGGGAATACCTGTGAATGCTCTTCTTTCTAGGAGAATATTTTTACTTGTGTGTGGGCTGGACTTGGTAGTTTGCTTCTAAAAGCTAAAGCACATAAAGAGAGAAATAGTAACTAGTGTAGAAATCACCACATGCTGCCTTGACCAAATGATTGTGTTTAACATCACCTGTGTTGGCATGTGACTGAATGTAACCCTAATGTGAGGCAGTGAGGATACTTCCTTTCTATGGAATTCTTTCCAAAAATCTTCTTTAGTCATGACAGAAATTTCAGATTAAATCAAATTTGGGGATATCCTATAAAATGCCTGATGAGTACTTCTCAAAACTGTCAAGATCGTAAAGAACAAAGGACACTAGGGGGCTTGGGAGATAGCTCAGCGGCATAAGCTTCTGCCTGGCAAGCACAAAGTCCTAAGTTTAATGTCTGGTACAAGAAAAAGAAAGAAAGAAAGACCAAGAAAATAATTATAGATTAGAGGAGACTTAGGAAACATGAAGATTAAATACAATATGAACCCCTAGATTGGATCTTGGTATACAATAAAGAACTCATTCCCTTTAGTGAAAGAAAAAAAAAAAAAAAAACTAATGGAAATCACAATGAAGTATGGAGTTGAGTTAATAATTATGGAGTAATTATATAACAACATTGGCTTCTTAGTTTTGACAAATCTCCAATGGTAATGTATTACGGGAATCTGAAAGAGACAAATGTATGTACTTTTTGTACTCACTTTGCCACTTTCTATCCATTTTAAAATAAAAGTTTATTTTTTAGAAAGGAAATAAAAGAATATTGTGAATATCTCTATGGTTATAATTTTGATAAACTAGAAGAAATGAACAAATTCCTTCTAATATAGAAAGTAGCTCAAAAAAGTTTTTTGAGTAATGTTATTTCTGTTAAAAGTTTTTGATATTTTTTTTTCTTTTTGGTACTGGGGATCCAACTCAGGACCTTGCGCTTGCCAGGGAGGCGCTTATGCCACTGAGCTGTATCCCCAGCAATTTTTTGAATTGTAATAAAGTTTCCCTCAGGCCGAGGAGGTGGCTCAGTAGAATAAGCGCTTCCCTTGTAAGCATAAGGGCCTGAGTTTAATCCCCGGTTCCACAAAAAAAAAAAAAAAAAAGTTTCCCTCAAAGAAGAATCCAGGCCCAGATAGCCTCACTAGTTTATTTTATCGAACATTAAGAACTAACACAGCTAAACAAACCATTTTCAGGAAGAAAAAAAAAAAAAAAGTAAAAGAAATACTGCCCAAGTTATTTTATGAGATCAGCATTACCCTAACATGAAAATGACCAAAAAATGTATAAGAAAATTAAACTACAAACTAATTTACCTCATAAAGATGGATAAAAGTATCTTTGCAAAATATTAGCAATTTGAATCCAATAATCTGTCAAAGGATAATATACAGCAATCAAGTGAATACAGATTAGCTAAATATTTGAAGAATCAGTCAATCCAAGTAACTGACTGAAAAGGAAATCCATATCAAGACATATGCAAAAAACATTAGAAAAAAATCAGCATCTATTCATTTGAAAGCTCTTAGCACACTGGGAATCCTCACTGTGGTAGAAGCAACCATGAAGGGCCTACAAATAGCTCACATCATTCCTAGTGAGAAAGACTGATTGCTTTCTGTTGTAGCTTGGAACCAGAAAAGAATGGCTCCTTTTCCCATTTTTATTCAGCATTGCGCTGAAGGTTCTAACCTGCTCACTAAGACAAGGGGCAGAAATGTTAGTCCCAAAGATTTCAAAGAAACAAAATTGTCCTTATTCAGAAATGACTGTGGATGTGAAAAATATTAAGAGGTCTGACAAATTTCACACAGGTGCAGGATAAGATCAGTATACAGAATTCAGATGTATATCAGTATACTTGTAGTAAGCAGTTTAAAAATGAGATTTTAAGTACCATTTAAAATAACATACAAAACACAAAATACTTAGGAATAAATTTGACAAAATATGTATAAGATTTTTACACTGCAAGCTATAAAAACATTTGAGGAAAAATTTGAAAGACATAAATAAATGGAGAGATATTCCATGTTTTGGATTGAAAGACTAAATATTTTTTACTCAATATTTTAAGATGTTAATTTTCCCTAAATTGATCTATAGATTCAATATAATCCTAACCCAAATCCCAGATGGCTTTTTTTTTTTTTTGAAAACTTGACAAGCTGGTTCTAAAATGTATATGAATATGCGAAAGAACTAGAATAGCCAAAACAATGTTGAAAAAGAAAACTAAAGTTGTAGGACTTACATTACCTGCCTTTAAGCAGAGTGCAAAGTTGTAATAATCAAGACACTGTAGATAGACATTCTAAGCCAATAGAATAAAATAAAACGTCCATAATTAGGCCTGCATATAAATGAACAGCTGATTTTTAATAATTATGCCAAGATAATTCAACAGGGAAAGAAGAGCGGTTTTTATCTTAGGGTATTTTCCTCAATAAATGTGCTGAAACAACTGGATATCAGTGAGGGAGAAATGATCCTTGACTTTTACGTCATGCAAATGCTAGCTCAAAAGAAATTACAAACCTAAGGATAGAAGCAAAGGGTGTAAAGTGACTAAAAGAAAATATAGGCAAGAAACTTCATGAACTTGGAATCAGCAAAGATTTCTTAGGACATAAAAAAATCGTAAAATAAGTGATAAAATAAACCTCATAAAAAGTAAAAAAAAAAAAAAAAAAAAAACACCAACTTGTCTTCAGAAGGTATCATTAAAAACATACCAAAAAAATATTATAGTTATATCTATAGAAGGATTTTTACCCAGATTACATAAAGAATCCCTAAAACTCAATAAGAAATCCCAATTAAAGTAGGTAAAGACTTAAAGAGACATATCACAAAAAAATTTGAATAATCAGTCATCACATGAAAAGACCCTCAGCACCATTAGAGGATACAAAATAATACTACAGGGAAGTGCCAGTGTATACACTCACTGGCATGACTGAAAGGCTAGAGATTTCTCGTAAGTGTACATTTTAAACATGTTTACTGTGCAGCCAAGCAGTCTGACTCCTAGATATTTACCCAAGAAAATGAAAACCTGTGCACATGCAAATGCATGAATGTGAATTTTTTAGCAGCTTTGTTCATAGTTCCCCAAATCCAAATGTCTTGTGACTGCTGAATATATAGTACCCACAAAATTGAATGCTGCGCAGCAATAAGAAGAACCTTCAGATAAACCCAACTAAATGGATGAATCAGAAACGTATTATAATAAGTGAAGGAATCTACCCATATGGTATTCTTTTTTTTTTTTTTTTAATTGTATTTTGGACAAGGTCTACAAGGTCTATGGGGTCTCACTGCATAGATTGGACTCATAGTGATCTTCATGTTTACTAAATTGTCCAGATTGAGCGTCCCAAGAGCTGGGATTACATGCATACACCACCGCGCCCAGTCTTGAGTGACCTCTCAGTGTGCCCTGGGGGTGGGGCAGGCATGGCAGGACTAGGGATCAAACTCCCAGCCCCTATGCCTGCTTGCAGGTGCCTTAATCTGCTGAGCTATTTGGCTGGCCCTTCAAATGATATTCTATGGGCTGGGGAGATAATTCTAAAATAGGCCAAATTATATGGCTAGAACTCAGGCAAGTGGTTGCGAGAACTAGAAAGTTTCGCAAAGGAAAGTTGGTTGGTGACAGAGTTGTTCTGTATCTTCATTTTGATGAATATATACAGTTTTCAAAGTTCACTGGACTAGTCACCAAAGGTGGTGAATTTTCACATATGTGTCTCATCCATCAACAAAGCTGACCTTAAACTGTGTAAGAACTGACAACACCACGTATTGTCAAAGAGGTAGAACAGTTGACCTGGAACTTCCATCACTGTTCATGGGAGTAGAAAATGGCGCAACCAGTTTGGAAAACAGCTGACAGGGTTGTTTTTTTTTTTTTTTAATTAATTTATGTATTTATTTGGCACAGGGTCTCACTACGTAGTTTAGACTCATAATGATCCTCCTGTCTCAGCCTTCCCAATGCTGGGATTATGGGAGTGCACCACCATGCCTGGTTTTAGCCCAGCATGGTGCACCCAGAGTTCCAAGACCAGCACAGCATGAAGTACCAAGGATCAAACTCAGATCCTTGAGCTTGTCAGGCAGGTGCTTAGCCCTCTGAGCTATCTCCCCAGCCCAGCTGGCAGTTTTATATAAAATTGAACATAGGCCTATCTGGATAGCTACCCAGCGATCCCACTCCTAAGTATTTGCCCAAGAGTGGTGGAAATAAAAGTCTTGGTAGTCCTGTTCATGAGTGTTAATGGGAGCTTTGTTATAGTCCACAATAACTGGAAATGACCTAAATGGCAAGTGTTAGATGGACAAACAATGTAATATACCTTATTTCTTTTATTGGTACATATTATACAAAGTAATGGATGCATGCATACAACATAGTTTGACCTGTCTGCTCCCATAACCTTCCTTGCCCTATTCTCTCCTTTCCCTCCTTCCCTTCCTCCTCCCTAACAGGAGTCTTTCTACGCTTCTTTTTTACTAAGTCAATATTCTACTGTACACTAAGCAAAAAGAAGGCAGGCACAGTAGTATATCATCTACGATTTAATTTATGTGAAATTGCAAAGGAACAAAAGCTAGCCTGGAGGAACTGGTCTAGGTGAAACCACATCCGTGATTGCCCTGGCTTGTGGGGAGAAGACAGAGCCTGACTGCTCCAGTGTAGCCCTTGGTTGAAAGAAACATTCTGTCATTTGATTATGGTAGTAGATACATGAGTATAGACATTAGTCAGAACCTATTAGCCTGTGCTTTTAGAATGTGCATTCTACAGAATATAAATTATGATTTAGTTTTTGCAAATTAATTTTAGATAAAGTCCAAATATTGAGTAGCTTTTAGAATGCTCTGCTGATTTCTCATGAGTTATGAATATAGGCAAAGGGCAGCTTTGGAGGTAGGACAGTCCTAGCTTTCTGCTAACCCGCCTCCGAGACAGTTTAGTCTTAGAATCTCTAGGCTTCTCTTGGTTAGCTTTCTCTCCGGGGGAGGAGGGAATCTGACAAGGTTAATGCCTCTACTTTGCTAGCTTCCATGAAACTTGCACATATATTGTTTTCGCTGACAGTATTGCATTGTTTCTTAGCTGTGGATTTTGGAAGTGAAATATAGTAAAAATACTCTGTCTTTTATTGATCTAAAGGCCTGTTTATAGGCTTCCTGTTTATCTCAAGCTCTGCCTGACATTTCTTCATACCAGGTTTCTCCCAAAGTGCAGAACTCTTTCTCTGGAGTCATGCTGAGGACTCCTGCACACCATGTTCGGTCCTGCCCTTGCAAGTCAATGTGTATGTATCCCTGAGGTGAGCAACTAGATGCTCTTGTAGGTTTGATCCTTCAGCTATGTTTATGCATATATTGCTCATGTTCCCTAGTAGAATTCTGTTGATTCATTCAACAAACATTTCCTGCGCACCTACTGTGTGCCAGACTTTGTATTGGGTATAGGGTTACAGAGATGATTAAGATGTGGTCCTTATTCTCAGCAAGCTCACAGACTGGTTAGTAGATTAATTGGTATGGGAAGCG
The DNA here is from genome assembly GCA_002564285.1 of Tympanoctomys barrerae. Classification (NCBI taxonomy): domain Eukaryota; kingdom Metazoa; phylum Chordata; class Mammalia; order Rodentia; family Octodontidae; genus Tympanoctomys; species Tympanoctomys barrerae. The sequence goes on from NDGN011415938.1 coordinate 6,859, forward strand.
GGTCTGCCAGTCTTGCCCCAACTTCTCCAGCCCTGGTCTACCTCCTGTGCTACAAGTGAGGGCATATTCCAGAATAGGAACTATTGCTTCATTTAAAACCCTTTAGTGGCTCCTTGATTTTCTCTGGTTGAAATTGAAGCTCCATAACATGATTCCATATAATCCAGTCTCTGCCCGCCTCTCCGGCCTCATCTCTCGTCACTCTTTTCCCTTCCTTTGCTGCGCTTTATTTATACCAGGAGCCCTAGACATTTCTGGTTCAGAGTGTCCCAAGTAAGCAGATACAGAACCATTTCAAAAATGAAAATTATGTATACTGTATTCATTCAGCCAAAGTGTTTTGAGCATGTGCTCAGTGTGTTGGGCCATAGGAACAAGCAGACATGTAAGAAACAGTCATTATTCCTGGAAGAGGGCAGATGAGCACAGTTGGAAGGCCGGAGTGGAGGCAGAGATGTGAATACAGCACTCTGTGTCCCTAGGCAGCGAGGGATTGTTTCCTATGGAACTGGGTGTGTGGTTGGGAAAGGTGAGACCAAAGAGATAGACAGGAGAAACCACATCAGGTATCCTCAGAAAAGCAGGTTTCGACTTCGTATTTTGAGCAGTGTGGAATCACCTGAGATAGTGCAGCTAGGGAATGAAGTGATAAGGTCTACACACTATTGATGAGTCCCACATTAACAATAGGGTGTATGCATTCCACCTCTTATTGTTTCTTTGACTCCTAGAATCTGAACAAAGATTCCTTCCACCCAAATCTACTGACACAAGAGTCAGGGCACAGTTTGCATAAGGGTGTCTAATCCATATTACCTCTAACCAGTGTCCAGTCATTCATCCTTCGTGCTTCAAGGGAATTGTCTGTCCATCCCTTTCTGAGTGAGGCTGCTCTCCACGAGTGTCCACGGCATGCCTTGTACATCCCACGCAGGAAGGGAAGGAGCATCACAACCCATTGAGCCTTGCTCTGTGCGTGCGCATATGATTTGTCAACAATCACAGAGTTTATGGGGCTTCATTAAAGATGGTGGGGCAGGAGCACTGTGGGACATCAGAAGAGACCTCAGCAGTAAACCACAACTCCAAGCTCTGGAATGCAGTAAATGTTTAAGAGACTTCCTTCCTTTCATTACTGAATTTTACTTTACTTTTATACCAGTAAAGAGTTGTGTTTTATTGGTTGAAATTTCTTGATTCCGTTTTCCCCAGGTCTGTTTAAAAGCTACATTTTATCTTTGAGGATGTTTGGCTCATGGAAGAGGAAGTGCTGCCAGCGAATTCAATTAACTGGCAGAGCTCACAGATATTGTGCGCGGATTTCTTTTTTTCTTCTTTTTCACAATTGCTACATAAACACAGCTGGGTTTAATATTTGTAGTAACAAAGATTTAACTTGAATCATTTTACTCCGGGTAATTAATGCTTGGAATCTCGGCTCCTTTGCGTTCGTTTCTAATCCTCTGCATTTCTTTACTCTAGCTATCTAGATAATGAAGTGTGCTCCTCTAGGTCTTTGCCCTGCCTTAAAACTGCTTAATATTTGGCCGTTCCCACTAGAGAGCAGATGCTTTTCTTTGCAAGAATTGAATTTCTGTCAGCTCTTTTATGCATCATGTGTTTGGAACTGTAAGTGGATCAAGTTGTTCATCACAGCAGGGACACTGTGAAACACATCTATTATACACACTTCCCACCCCCCCTTACTGGTTTTGCTTTTTTCCCCTCCCCTGAGGAGGTGGAGATGTCCAGATCCCCTTGGGAGAGATCTCACTCCGTGTGGAAGTATCCATGCGATCCACCATGAATCCGGCCTGGCTGCTTTCCTAAATGTAGAAATCTATATCCATTCAGGCCAAGATTGTTGCTGAGACAAATCCCACTTTTATCTTTGTAAACACCAAGCACTTCATTAACTCCCAAATACACACTGAGTTTGGGTCACTAAATAAATCCACTGGGCTCAGCATAATGAGTGACACTTCAGTAATTGATGCCCTAGAAAATGTTAATTGTGAACTCATTATTCTTTTTTATGCTAAAATTAGGGCTTAGGTAGATTGAGCTTTGGAATTCGGCTAGCACAGAACAATAGTCATCATCTATTAGGCTCCTACTGTGTGCCAGGCATTGTGCTACAGGCTTTGAAAATCTTGACATTTAATCTACATAATAATCCTGCCAAAAAAGGAAGGGAAGGTACTTTATGCACTTGTTAAGAATAAAGAAAAGAAGCTATGAAACCTGCCTAGAAGTATCTAGATAGTAATAGCAAATGAGGCAGAGTTTGAACTCAGGTCTGTCTGAGCTCAGAGTCAGTATACTGTGGGGTGCTGTACCCTCATCCTGTAGGCTCAATAGGCAAGTATTAATTGGTTGTTCATTCGAGGCATTGATTTATCACATGCTTATTACATATCATTTTAGTTGTCCTACTGCACATGGACTCTCAAGGCCAGTGGTATTTATAAATCTCTTTGTATCTATCTAAAGCAGAACTTCAAGTGGAGATCGGAACACCGTAATTTAGTTTTGCTTTTCCTTCCGAGCCAGTGCTACGCAATCCAACTTCCCAAAGCAAGCTCCCACTTTCTTACGATTTTATTTTGTGAATTTCAGTCCCTAGAGTCAGCTCTGAATTAACTAAAATTTCCAAAGCTGTGGTTTAATTTGTCTGCACAGCTTTGAAAAGCTAGCATCTCAATGATACTCCTGCTGCGATGTCCTCATCTTTTGAGCCTTAGATTGTGATTCTGAGCTCAGAGGTGCATCTTGGTGCATATTTAGCAGGTGTTCTTCAGTTTGCAGGAGTCATTGTGCGATGCTCACATGTCTGATTGAGAGAACTGCTGATCTCTAGAACTAATTGTAGTCAAGTGGAAAGCTGGCTTTTGCTTATAAGGAAAGTCATTGATCTCTTGATAAACATTTTTAGTTATGATTAACGTTAGTCATCTTCTAAGTACTTTGCACTACAACCAGGTATTAGTGTCTTGGCTTATTAGTAATAGAGCCCCTCATTTATTTTTGGCTTGTAGTACATTTTGTTGTTGAAAGGTACTGGTAGTTTAAAAAAAAAAATGGTAGAAGCTATGTGGTTTTAAAAAGCACATATAACTTTGCTTTTACAAGTGCCTATTTTTTCAAAGGTAACTTACATTTTTATTTTGTGTGTTCTGTTTGCAAGAGAATGCTTCTTGGTTTATTCATGTTGACAACTGAAAAGCCTTAGACCTAATTAAAAGAATTTCCACAAGCACCTTTACTGAACCATTTCATTACGCGGCACTGCACAGATTGCATTGTGAAACATGGTGATAGTTTAAATCTGACCTTTAATCCTGAACTGCCAGAAGTAAGGGGAGGAAGCCCTTCTTTGAAAATACTCCCCGGATGCGTACATATGTATGCATACATGCATGCACATATTTGGTTAGAAATAATCTTTTTATTGAATGACTACCTAATAATATAAATACACGTTCACTTTGAGCTCAGATCTGCTAGACTCTTGTAGTTTGGGTAAGATTTTCTGGCTGCATTAAGTGTGTGTGTATGTGTGGTGTGAAAGCTAAATTGTTTTAGAGGAAAAACAAAGATAATTTACTTGCTCTGAGAGGGAGAAAAGTATTGTGAAGAAGGTGAATTTTACAAAGAAAATGCAAAAGCCTTTGCTATTCTGCATCTGCTTCAGATGCTGAGATCCTCAGACGAAACGTGGGGGAAGAGGCTGGAGTGCATGCGTGCACGTGGGCTCCTCCTGAGCTTGCTTTGGCAGATTGTGAAAATGGGCCTTTTCTGCTTTGTTTTAAAAATTGTACTTTTTTACACCAAGAACATCATTCTAAGAATTTGAGAATTTGCTCATAGGATTCTTAGCAGAGCCACTATAGCACATAGCAAAGTAGCCATTCACATAATGAAAATTGATTCTTTTGTCTAACAAAAGCTGCTGAGAACGTACGTGTTCCACTAACTTTCTAACCTATGTGCTACCCATGAGTTGTCAGGAGGGAAGGAGGGAGCAGAGACCAGGGCCCTGAGGGTCATTGCCAGCCCCAGCCTGGAGCGACACATAACTAGCACAACCCCACTCCCCCATGGAGAACCTGAATCTTTAAGGGGAAAATGGGATGCAGCAGAAGCAATTAAAGCCAACCAAGGTCAAGGTCCAACCATGTTCTCAAGAAAGAAATAGAAAAACAAGGAATGAAAGGAAACAATAATGGAGATATACTGTCAGGGGAAAATAAGCTAGTATCATGGACAAGTAATTTGCAGATCTAAGAAACCCTGGCAACAGTGAGAATTCATAGACTAGCACAGACTTCGGAGTAAAGTAGACGTGAACTGGACTGTGACGGGCTTCTGGGCCTTGCAGTGCAGGGTGATGTGGGCTGAGTCTTACTTTCTTCAGCTGTGTAGTAGGGCTAACCGTACCTATCCTACTTCTTCTGAAATGTTGATACAGTGCTGTGTGTGGAAACATCTGGCATTTGGTGACTAGCAGGGTGCTGAATTCCTGGCTGTCCCTGAAACTGTTACTGGAAAGAGTACAGTGTGATTGCTGCCACACATCCAGCGTTGCTGCTTTAGATTCTAGGTAAGAACTAATGAAGGCATAGGTGTGTGCCCCATGCCACTTTTCATTGCTAAGATGAAGAGGGCAGAGGGAGCCCTGAGGATTCAGAACAAGTCAGTAGCACCTTCTGCCCTGTCCAGACCCAAACTTGCCCCAGGGGCTTTTGGAACAAAGCTTTGGTCCAGTTTATTCCAGGAAGGAAGAATCAGTCAACTTGCCTTAGCCCTCAAGGGGAAAAGAAACAGTGGCTCTATTGCCCCTCTGCAGCTGCTGCTGGGTGTCTCAATTGTCAAACAAACAAAATATTTCACTCAAATTCTGACATGTAGCAGTTAGAGCAATTCCCACAGGAGAGGATCAGGGGCCCTTGCACAGGCTGGCTTGAGCCAGACTCAGAAGAACAGTGTGTCCGGTTGAGGAGCTTCGCCCACTCTGAGGATCAGCTTGGCCCTGCCTTCTTGAGCTGTTTAGTATATTAGAAGCGACAGATAAGAGTTGGTTGTCGCAGAATGCATCGTTACAGAGCATCATGTGACTGTGAAGGAAAGGAACAGTAAGTATAGACAGCAGGGGCACCTTGGTCAAGTCTGGAGGATTCAGACTGAGGAGGTGATATTCCAGCAGAGACATGAAGGTGAGTAGCAGTTGAGCCAGGCCCTGTGTTGTTCAGGGTGGTAACCACTATCTACATGTGATTACTTACATTGAAATTGGTTAAAATAAAATAAAACTTACCTTCTCAAGTCACACTAGTCATATTTCAGGTGCTCAAGCAGCTGTGTTATAACAGGATTGAACAGAAGATAGTTTTCATTACTGCAGAAGGTTCTATTGGGCATTTCTGAATTCTAGGCAAGCAAATAACCATGGGTGACGAACTCCAGACAGGCAAGAATAGCCTGTCCAAAGGTCCTAGTGTTAGGAGGAGGCTAGCGAGACTGGAACCCTGAGGGTGCTGCTGAAGTCAGGGAGGGGACGGGGAGCCTCTCATCTGAAAGAGGCTATGGCCAAACCACATGAGTCCTTGCAGGTCAGGCTGGCTTTAGTCTGTGTCTAAGAGCAATGTGGAAAGATGCAGAAAGATATAAGGTAGCAGCACTGCTACAAAGAGGTAGATATGAATGTCTTAAATGTGATACTTAATAATATTCCGTCACTCTGTAGGCCTCCCAAGCAAGCTGTTTGACAATTGAGACACCCAGCAGCAGATGAGTAATGAAAAGGTGAACCTATATTTTCTGAGTACTACTGTGTATTTTGCAAGAGTTGTCTTCCTTTTCAGGGGAGAAAGATTATAAACTGCTGGGACCAAATAGCAGGGTGATGGTAGATACAATGTGAATGTCCCTTTGGAAGTAGTGATAGTTTCATCTATGGCTGATTCGTGGGAACTCAACCCTGAAGTCCTCAGGAGGTAGGTCCTTGTTCGTCTGGGGGTTCTGTTCCCAGATATCTCACCAGAGCCATACATAGATTGAGTGTAAACAAAGCAGCAAACTCATGGGCCTTGGAGAAGAGATATTGGTTCTGATGGGAAGCATCCCAAAAAGTTAGATACTTTCTTTTTAAATAGAGGAGTTTGTCAAAGACAAACATAAAGAATATCCCAGGCTTAGGAAAGGGTTTTGAGGCCTCTGAAATCAAATAGAAGGCAATATTGAAACTGGAACTGGAGCCAAACC
>NDGN011415950.1:0-12504 GCA_002564285.1 Tympanoctomys barrerae
GGGAAATAACTTTCCTAAAAGTTTAGGTTCATATATATTCTGGGCCAAGAGGTTTGCTGTTTGTCTTTTTAAGCCAGACATGGCGGCTACAAGTCTCATGGCCTTGCATAGGTTCCCACAAGGCGTGCAGCCATGCCCCAGACCTCCTCCAGAGCAGATTTAATTAGGATAAATGATACTAATATTTGGGCCTGGAGACTGCTTGCTACAGTCCATTTGCCCAACTATGAGGCTGAGGAGCACCAAGGTGAATCACATCTCTACTCTTGCCCTCACCAATTAACTTGGAATCTCATGAACTCTTGGTTGTGTGCAAGCCTCCAGGCAAATGCCCAGTTTCTTCATTCACCTCACCCACCTGGGTTTACCTGTAGTTTTTTTTTTTTCAGTACCAGGACTGAACTCAGGACCTTTTGCTTGCCAGGCAGGCACTTAAGCTTCTGAGCTATATCCCCAGCCCCACCTGTAGTTTTGAGTGTATTTATATCACAATGAATGTGGGTCACAAGCTGGCCATCACTTTCCTCTTTAGCAACCCTATGTTTTTTAAAGACAAACCCTCCCTGTTGTGATAGATACACCCTCTTTTGACATTGAATAATCTGGAAACAGGACCTTGTCAAAATTGAGTTCTGATGTGCGGCTATATTCACTCTGGCATTGATCCAGTGAGTGGGGAGTCTGGTCCAGATGCTCCTGAGTTAAACTGTGCCTTCACCAAGAAGCACTGTGACCTACTGGAGGGTTTGCTGATAATAGCTCTTTCTGGGTCCTGTATAAAAACAATGGGTGTCCACAGCCATTATGGAAAGAGGAAGAAGAGGAAGGTCTACATGAAAGGTGGGGCAAGTGCTGTCACTGAGACCATGGGAAGTGGGCAAGGTGGGCACAGAGGAGGCTGCTCTCAGCCAGCTGGGAATGCCAGCCAATCCCACAGGCAAAGGAGATAGAGTGGGTGGTGTGGAAGGCAGATGAGAGGAAGGCAGGGGAAAGCACTGGATTTCACTAAAGCTCCAGATGAACCACATGCTGAGGGACCACACTCATCTTGGATTAATTTGTGGAAGACAGAGACTGGGAATGGTTTCCAGGTTATATGACTAGTAATACAGCAGCCTACTACTTTCTGTGGCATGTACAAGGCTCAACTGTGACTAACATAGAAGGAAGACACTGTCCTCATTCCCTGACTCCTGCCCTGGAGTTTCCCTGACTGTGGTTCTCACCAGGTGCCACCTCTTTCTGGGGAGAACTTGGAAGGGTGTAATAAGTATTTCAGGCAGTCGCCATTCTATGGACACTGCCTCTGGGATGAAGCAGGGATGCTGCAGTTCAGCAAGGCCCACAGTAATGACATCCAGTGAAGTCACACTACTGGGCCGTCTTCTTCTAAGAAACATACAGAGTACAAGGCCTTCCAGGGTAGGTGCCCCAGAGCCTGGACACACTCTGGGCCAAGTCTGACTTTGGAGTTTAAACATGGTGTCCGGCCCCAGCCTTTGTCTGATGGAAGGGTCCTGCTCATGAGCGGACAGAGCCCTCTGCAGAGCAGAAAGCCCAGCAGCTTGACCTTTTAGAGGCTACAGTATCCTTACATTATCTGGGAAAAAAAAGATCTGTGGAAATTTGAAAAGACTGTGGTGCATAAAAGACAAAAGCTCACAGATGACAGTACAACACATCTTCAGCTGTCACCATAGCAAAAAATATTCATAGTGTAGTTGCCCTCCCTGATAGCAGTGCTGAGTTCTTTGGCTAGATTCAAAATGAGGTTGGTTCACTGGGTATGGCGGTACATGTCTGTAATCCCAATATTGAGGAGGCTGAAGCAGGAGGATCACTGTAAGTTTGAGGCCAGCCTGGGCTACAAAGTGAGCTCAGGCTGAGTTTGAATTACATAGTAAGACCCTGTGTCAAAAAACAACCAACCAAACAAAAAGACAAACAATAGCAACAACAACAAAAGAACAAAATGAGGTTGTTTTAGAGGGATGTATGCAAAAGTCTTATTGCTTACAGTCTATCCAGAGAATAATAGAATCTTCAGACACAAACTCAGTTGTAGGTCTGTCAGTGTCTTCCCTTGAACTAGGGCAATAATATTTTGATAATTCTTGGAGCCAAGTTTAGAAATGAAGGTAGACCAACTTCTGGCTCCACTCTTTCTTTCTTTCTTCTTTCTTTTCCCCTTTTTCTTTCTTTCAAGGTAAGAACAGAGCCTGCCAATGGTTTACTAATTATCTCCAAGTGAAAAGATGGATTCAGAAGAGATTTTAGATTCCCAAGGGCATAACACCCGTCATTTCACAATGGAGAATTATTTTTGCGGTATTTATTTTATGATTCCTGACCCTTGTTCTAAATCTTGCTGGTGTGTTTTCATTTAAAATGTATTAACTGAAACTTGGCATAGCAACTTGGCTCCATTAAGCTTTACAACAGCTTAATCCAGATTTTATTATACTGGGACTTGAGTATAGGAACTTTAATATGAGACGAAGCTTGGGGATAAATAGAGTGATTTTAATAGTTACTATGCATTTAACTCTTTTGGTCCCCTCTTGGCAATTAACTGAAGTGTTTGTAGTTGGATTTTAATCTCAAAACTTCATGTAGTTTCTGTAGCTCCGAGATGAAAACTCCTCATCAAGCCTCTGGGCAAATAGCAGACTGAGTTTAGTGGTCAGGGACCTATGATTGTCTTAGGTGGACAGACAAGCATGAGGCCTGTCTCCTACATGTGGAGCCTTGCTGGGAATCATAGGGAAAGCAGCTTTGACTCTCCTCTGGACACCATGGCACCCATACCTAAACTCCTCCATGCTAGCTCCAAAGTGCGATCCTGACTTCCCCTCAATCTTGCTCCTTTACTCTTTCACCCTTCCAGAAGAGGAAGCACCAGCTACTGATTGCTCCTGCAACACTCTCTCTGTCATGGCCAGTCTCTGCTGGCCCCATGTCAGCACACCTGCAGTCTGTCCATTTCACGCCATGTTGACGGCTGCATCCTAGGTCCAGTACTGATAGTCCTCACCTTGAGTCTCTTTTGGCCTCCTGCCTGTCTCCCTAAATCTGTCTGTGGCAGTGTCCCTCTCTAGTGTCTTCTGTAAGCAGAACAGTCTTCTTTAAACAGAACCAAATTGGCTCACAACCCCAATCTTATCCCTTCAATGGCTTCTTGCTGCAATTAGCATCCAACTAAAACCTTTGCATCCCATGAAGATGTTGTGTGACCTGAGCCCTCTCTATCCCCTGTCACCTCTTCTGCCCCTATCCCCATGAATCACTGGCTTAGTTAGCCCCCACTAGGCTCTCCTTCTCACTTCCCATTGGCTAGTGTCTCTTATCTTTCAGGCTACCTCTTCAATGGGACTATTCCTGATCTTCTCTCAATCCAATGAATGTCCCTATTGACTTTTTGATAGCACTCTGTGCTTTTCCAACCTTTGTGGTTTATTCTTCCCAGGCATAGCTCTATTTCTGCCCAGTTTCTGGTCTGTCAATCTCTTAAATGATGCTTACCACAAGTGCATACTTTTATATTTATTGTTATGACTGTGAGTTTAACATTTGTCTTTCCCAGCAGACTCTAAGTTCCATGAGGGTTGGGTCATGTCTATTTGGCTCTCCAGCAGAAATCTAACAATCAGACCAGGGCCTGATACACAGCCAATACATACTGACTGAATCAAAAAATAAAAGAGTGGTTCTTGTCTTCAAGGAGCGATCACTTTCATCAGAACAAACCTACTGAAACACTATGGTCCATTGCACTCTAGGTGGGCAGAAACATAAATACTTGAAGAAAACATATATATTGCTCAAAGCATTACTAAATGAAATGAAAATCTGAATTTTGAAAAATCTAAAGAACTTTAGAAACAGAATTTGATGACTTTATGTTAAGCTCATCAACTGAGAGGAGATGGGGAGAAGGGTAGTTTGACTTTTGTATCCACAGCCTCAAGTCTCAGAAGGTTGAGCAGAGGATGGTGTGGAGAGAGAATCTAGGTGTTCATGGTGGCCACTCACTGGTTTCTCCCACTGGATGTTGTTCAGCATCCTCTTGTGGAACCATCAAAATCTACATGTTTGTGGTTCCACACATCCTACTGGGGAATCCTCTGACCACACTCTCCAAGGCCATGTAGGGCTGTTTTTGCTTCCTTCCCTCTCTGGACTGTTGGAGACTTCAAGCATCAGCACTATAGGGAGGTCCCATGAACTGTCAACCACTGTGGGTATCAAGCCTCTCTTCCTCTTCAGCTGACTGGTGGGACTGACATACCTCAGGTTAAGAGGACACAATAAAGAGTTAGTAGTCTGTAACACAGTAAGGAGTCCTCACTGAAGTTCAATTAGGCTGCCACAAATCTTGGATGTCCAGCCTCCAGAACTGTGAGAAATAAGTGTCTTTGGTTTATAAGCCACCCAGCGTATAGCACTTTGTTACAGTCACCCCAAAGGACTAATGCAGTTGATAAACCACTAATGAGAGAAAGAGGCTTTCAAAAAAAAAAAAAAAGCCAAGCAAACAAAGAAAGATACATGAAGTCTTTACCATTAACCTTTCTGGTCATGAGCTATCCAGAGCAAAGACTTGACAACCTCATGGGGACTCCAGATAGGCTTGGAGACCCAGCCCTGCCCTCAGTTCTCCAGGGCGCTCTATAGTCGCAGAAGCCACTTTCCTACCAGCACAGCAGGACACTCCACCAGCAGCTGAGCACCTCTTCATTCCATTATGCTGCTGAAGACTGAAAGAAAGTTTTCTTAAAGAGTTTTTCTGTTGTGTCTCCTTGATTTCAAAAGGGAGCTGAGATAATAAACACCATGTACAGTTGGATGGCAAGAGATGGAATGTGCGACCTTGGAAAAGGTCACATAACTAATAAATAGCAGGCCACTGTAAGGCCAGACCTATGCTCCTCACTCCTCTGTCAGATCTTCTGACCAGTCCACTGTTTATGTATATTTTTGGATCTCAGCATTTGGAGTGATGGTTCTCAGCCATTTATGAAAGCTCAGTTGTTTCTCTTACTTCCTAGCTTCTCTCCACCACCCACAGCCCTGTAACAATCCAGTACGAAATGAAACTGGAGTAGCTTGCTTTCTGGAGAATGTTCTTACTTTTTGGTCCCCTGCCCTGTCTCCCTAGCCCATGACAGCAATAAATGGAGACTTTCTGGACTATCCATGTGCTTAGTCAGGAGGTCTCGACACCAAGGTTGGGAATCTAAAGTATTTAGAAAAAAAATTTTAAAAAAATAAAGTATTTAGAGCTTCACGACAACTCACCACACCAAAAATGATTCCTTTTCATTTGCTGTGCAAAACTATGTCTGAAACGTGGAACACAATCCTCACTATTCTCAGAGTCACTACCCAGGGCTTCTGTTAGCACCATTATTTTCTTTGGAGCATTAAGTGCTTATACAGATGGATTTAATTACATCTTTGCAGATCTCAGGGAGAAAAATATGGTACAAAAAGTTGATCCTATTTTAAGTAAAGGCCATATGCAAAAATTTCATCCCATTTTAAGTCATACAATCCTGTTATATCTAAAGCAATTTTATAAATTGCCTAAAATCTTGTCAGTAACATGGAAGTATGCATAAATAGTAAGATGTATACGTGCACACACAGACACACAGAGATCTGAATTCTTTGAAAGCAAACATAAAGAGGTAAAGTACTGGAATTGAGACAACAAAACCAAGACCTGAAATAATGTTTTCTTCTGGATTTCTTGCCCTTATACTATTGATGATAAAACACATGCTATTTTCTCAAAAATGATGCTAATTAAGGAAGCACAAATAACGTGAATGTGATTGCAACCTGCTGAATTCACTAATCTTCTTTCAAGGTAGAAGGATGACAGTCCCGATGGCCTCTCCCTCTCCATCTGCTCTGTATGTTCAGGGAGTGTGAATAAGGTATCTGATGTTTCAGGGTGGTGTTTCTCCCTTCAACATTGCTCTACACGTTTCCCTACCAGAAGCCACCTGCTTACTGGCTTCACTATGTGCAGGGTTCAACCTGCTACCTCCCTTTCCTGAGAGTTTAAATGGGTAGATTCATGAATGGCACAGATGGAGAAATAAATTAACTTTAGTACAGAGGCTGGCATTGATATTTTTGGAATTGAACTGCTTCCAAGCCAAAAATAATCCTTGAGCTTACAAAATTGAGAAGTCTGATGCAATTTTATTGTTGGAGTCAGATGGCTGGATGTGGTACAAAGCTCACTGGAAAAATTAATAGGAAAAGTGTGAGCCACTCGGGTGGCTTGATAGGAACTGTTCCATACTTAGGCATGCTATGGTGTCATTAGGATTTTCTACCAAGCTATCAGATTTCTTTTGACTTTGGAATATTGAAAACTGATTGGATTATGGGTCTGAAACAACTGTCTATGAAAAGTCATAAAAGCCAGGCATGATGGCACATACCTGTAATCCCAATTCCTTGGGAGGCTGAGGCAGGCAAATCACAAGTTTGAGCCTCATCTATGCAATTTAGTGAGACCCTGTCTCAAAGTAAATAAGGGTTGGGATGTACCTCAGTGGTTCCCAGATTCAGTTTCCATTATTACAAAACAGTCGTTCATTTATTCATTCAATATTTATCATTATTATTATTTTTTTGGCAGAACCTGGAATTGAACTCAGGCCCTAGTGCTTGGCAGGCAAGCGCTTATTCTACTGAGCCATCTCCTCGACCCCTATTCAATACTTATTTAAGGGCTGGGGAGATAACTTAGCAGTCTAAGTGCCTGCCTGACAGGTGCAAGGACCCAGGTTTGATCCCTGGCACTGCATGTCATGCTGTCCCTGGAATCCCAGGTGTGCTGTGCTGGCCACTGAAACCGGCCATGGTGGCACGTGCCTGTAATCCCAGCTCTGGTGAGTCTGAGACAGGAGGATCACAATGAGTCCAAGCGGTGTGGTGAGACCTTGTACCAAATAAATAAACAAACACAAATACTTATTTCAGATCATGTAGGTGATATAGGACAGAGAGAGAGAGAGAGAGAGAGAGAGAGAGAGAGAGAGAGAGAGAGAGAAGTCACCATACAGTGACTCAGGAGGGAGATGAATGCAGACGCAGATGCCTACCTCAATACTTTATGGTGCATGCTGTGGCTGCTGTTCCCCGGGGAGGGGAGGAAGTATCTCTGGCTATTATGGGCTCAATTATGTCTTCCCAAATTCACATGTGCAAGGCTTCACCCCTAGTACCTCAGAATGTGAGTGCTTTGGAATAGCACCTTTAAAGAGGAGATTAAGTTAACATGAAGCTGTGAGTTGGAGCCTCAAACTAATAGAAAAGGAATCCCAGTCACACAGAAGCAGGACGGGTTTGAGCTCGCATGAAGACACAGAGAGTGGGAGCCATCTCCAAGCCAGACAGGGCCCTCAGAAGAAACCAACCCTGCTGACACCTTGATCTCAGATTTCCAGCCTTCAGAATGTGAGAGAGTACATTTGATTGCTTAAGGAACCTGTCTGTGGCATAATGTTATGGTGGCTCTAGCAAACTACTGCACTGACCAAACCTAGAGCTCTTCTTCTAGTGTCTTGTCCTATTGTTTTATTGTATTTTTGCCCAGCCTGCATTGTTATTTGAAGTTATTTCTATATTTATGTTCATTTCTTCCCAGTAGAATATCACCCCTGTGAGGATGAGGCTGTAGCTTATCCCTCATCCCTTCCTATGGAACAGTGCCTAGGATATAGGAGATGTTCCACAGAAAAAGGCACTGGGAGAGAAGGACCAGTGCAGTGCTGAGAATAGGGAGATTTCTGGGGCAAAGGTGGTGATGAGGGCTGGAGGGAGGCAGTCTTCCTGGAGAAGCGGCTCTGGAATGGTCATCTTATCAAGGGAAGAAAAGAATATGCTTCTCTAAAAGAAAGGATAATGGGAGCAAAGGCTCAGGTGCATGGAAATGATTTCATGTGGAAAAGTGGGGCAGTAGGCAGGGTGCTCACAGTTTACATTTCAGATGTGCCTCCGGAGGCTCAGGAAGGTGACTGGATCATGGGGCAGTGTACTCATCAGTGGTGTCCCCCATTGGTGAGCTGACAGCTGGTTGTGTAGTCAGGACCTGGAGCCTGGTTGGAGGTGAGCCACAAGGCGTGGCCTGCAAGGGTGTCTCCATGGCCTTTCCACACTCTCTGCCCTCTGGCCACCCTGGAACTTGCAGCTATCCTTGGCTAGGCTCTTCTACTGTGCTTTTTCTGCCGCCTTTCAGCCTGATTACCATGGACTGAGCCTTCAGGAAACTAGAAGCTGGAACAAGCTTGCTTCCTGTAAGTCACAGGTGGTGAGTATTTTGCCCCAATGAAGAGAGAGCAACTAATAGCCTGGATTTCGGGTGTTTGTGTGTGTATACAGTGGTATGCAGGCAATAGCAGGAGACTTCCTGAAAGAAGTTTGGGCCCGACTGTGAAGGGATCTAGGTCTTGCCAAAGTGAAAAATGATAATGATTCTCCAAATTGCTAGAAGAATAATGTAATTCTTTCTGTAACTACATGGGATGTAAAAGTAAATACACTGTGTCTGTGTATGCATGCATATGTATACATGTGTGCATGCACACACATATAAGAGCATGTGCATGTGCATTTGTGCATGTGCAGGCATACACATGTTCACTGAACATTTCACATTTGGTAGCAAGCAAAAGTAATTTCCTCGTGTAGCATATCAAGGACTTTACCTTATAGTGAGTAAAATACTCCTGGAGTATTTGACAAGGGGAGGATATGGTTTTGGGGAAGCTAGACAGAAAATGTAAAGAAGGATTGGACAGACACAAAGCTGTGACAGGGAGGCACATCAGAGACTGTAGAAGCCATGGGGGGGTGCACATGACTAAACTAAGGTACTGCCAGTTTTCAGAGAGAAGGAGACTTCTTCTATGGTCCATATATGGTCAAGGGGTCCCCAAGACTGCATGTGCTGTGTGCTTAGTTCCTAGTGTGGTGCTGATGACAGAAGATGGAAGCTTTAGGAACTGAGATCTGGGTTGCCTTAGGTCACTGGGGAAAGTGACCTCACAGGGATTAAAGTATTTAAAAGAGAGTTATTTAGCTACAATTGCTTGCAGGATTTCTGAGGTCTTATGAGAGGAAGTTGTTATAAGAATGAACCCAAACTCTTAAACCTTCTCTGGCTCCCTGTTTTGAAACATAATTTCTTTCTCCCACATGCAATTCTCCCATTCTATTGGACCTTCATCAAAGGCCAGATCAGGGGAGCTGCCTGTTCTGGGCTGTCAGCTTCCAAAATGGTAGCTAAATAACTCTCTTTTGAATACAGTAGCCTGGGCCAGGAGATAGCTCAGTAGAATAAGTACTTACCTGGCAAACACAGGGTTCTGAGCTTAATCCCCTGGTACTGAAAAAAAAAGTGCCCTGCCTTGTGTGTTTCATATTAGTAACAAAAACAAATTAATAGAGTTCCCATTGAAAGCTCTATTTAGGCAGTACAGGGAGAGGTCATAACATGCAGTTAGATGTGATAAGTAAAGGAGTGAGAACCTAAGGATGGCTTTAAGTTCCTTCCATCTCACTGTGTTTGTTATTACCTCACGCTGTAAGATATATTTGGGTTTTGTTTGCTTATTGTATGAATGGTCTATCACCCACTAGAAAACAAACCTGTGGAAGTCCTTGCCGATTTTCTCTCTGTCTGTTTCCATAGCCTAGGCCTGTGCCTGGCTCATATTAAATAATAAATATTTGCAAGTTAATCAGTGAATGGGTCATGATGACCTCTAACCTAGGTAAGGAACACAGGAAAAACAGCAGGGTTGGGCAAAGAAGAAGGAAAGAATCACAGAAATAATGATCCAGTGGAGATGCGCATGGGCCATCTTGAACCTAGGAGGAAAGTTGGGATTTTGGCTGCTGCTGCTATAATTACTTGGGATTCTATCATGAGTTGGGAGTGAATTAGGTCTCTCGGGGCCAATAAAAAGAGACACAGGTAGAACAAAAAGTGTGGGGCACACAAACTTTCCAAGGGGGTGGAGGACAGAGGTGAAATCAATGCAGAAGCCGCCGGTCTGGCAGAAGTGTCAAAGGAAACCCCCCCTTTGTGTACTGACCTAGAACCAGAGGAGAAGGCTTTGAGAAGGACATTGCAAATGACAAAGACCTTCTGACAACTACTTTATGGCTCAGATCTCCATAGTGAAATGGATGGGTATGCTGGAGTGGAGCCCTGGAGCTGGCTTGCAAGATCTGACTGATAACTTGTCAGGAATTTCATGAACTATTATTAAAATTTGATTCTTAAACTTTGTAAGCTTACACAAAAATGCATTTTCAAAAATATAAAGTCATCAAATCTCTTCACTGTCTGATCATTTTATTATGATTTATTTTTTAAAATTAAATTAAATTTTATCATTTCATTTTGAAAAATAGAAAAGCAAGAACAAAAATCAGGAACAATGACAGAAACAAGGCAATGTAAAACAATATATATGCTACAGATTTTCAGAACAAGAATAGCTGATTAACAATGGTTGATATATTATCTATCTTTATTGTCAAATATGTTGCTCAGATTAACAGATGTAGTTATGTAAGATTGGACATACTATTGTATGTTACCACTTGTTTTCCAGAAATCTTAAATTTTTGTTCTTGTCTCTCTCTCTTTTTTTTTGTCTTCTTAATTTATTTTTTACTTATTTACTTTTTCTTTGACGGAACCAGGGATTGAGCTCAGGACCTTGTTCTTGCCAGGGAAGCACTTATTCTACTGAGCCATTTCCCCAACCCCTTTAATTTATTTTTTATTTTTTCATTTTTTATTAATTTTAATGAGAAAAAAGATAGAATAGCAATGAATCAGTTTCAAAACAGTTTAGTAGGACAGTTACAATAATTAATACATTGCATATTGTTGTCTTAGTAGTATTCAGAAGACAAGATGTAGACATGATATCTTGTCTAAACAATATTAGCACAAACTTTTCTTCTCATTAAACTAAGAGAAAGTAGTGGTATATCTATCCTAACTATCTTGTATATACATATATATATATTTTTTCTTTTTACAACAAAATGGTCTTTTATTTATATCCCCCTTTTTTGTTTTGTTTTGTCAGAGATGGGTGTTCCATTGGTGTTAGAGAAGCTGTATTTGAAGAAGTCTTTAAAGGATCTTTTCATACTTGATGTCAGTCCAAAGATTATAGGTACTTGAATTCAGCAAAAGAACCCAATATAGTCCAACAGTCCATAATAGTAGTGAGTTATCAGCACAACTGGCAATTGACTGAAGTTGTTGACTTGAGCCTTTTACGACTCAGCATATTACTTTTTATACTTTGTGATTATACTTTTCTGCTGGATGGTTAAGACCAAATTAAAGCAAGACCTATATAACTAAAACTGTAACTTTTGCTGTCTGATAAGGTCAGTCAAATCCCCTCAGGATTTACCCTGGAACTACGTAAAGCACCTTGTGGATCTTTTGTCAGTGTCAGCCATGTGAATGAGTTACGGCCATTGTTTGACCAATTTGCTCTCTGTGAAATCCTGAGAGAATTTTTCGCTCTAGGTGACCCTCCTTCAGCACACAATATATCATTGATCACTTTCCTCTGTGGCCTCATTATCTCCTTGATCAGAAAATTTGGGACACTACTTAGTTACAGATGTCACAGCAGAGGTTCTCTTATGTCGTGAGTCCTCACTGACCTTAAAGGGCTGTGGTCAAATATAGGCTATCTTTTTAGCCCATCTATCTATCTAATTTTTGATATGCAAACTTCAGTTGTTAAATATCCAGAAGAGAAGCTTAATGGTATTATTATCCGATAACACAGGCAGTTAAGCTTAACATCACTATCTATCTGAATATCACATACCTTAGACATAAGATGGAACTACTGTTTTCCAACAACCATGGATATTCTAAAATTTAAATCTCTATAGAATGTTGTAAAACAATTGTATATTTTTATACAGAAATTTATAAATCAAATCATATGCATCATTGTAGCAGTACAATCCTGCTACATTTTGTTTTTTATCTCTTTTACTTTTATTACTTTTTTTTTTACAGGCATTTACTTTAAAGAGAGTATAGCAAAAATTGAGATGGTATTAGAAGCAGTACACATTTAGAAGACCAAAGTAACAAGTATTTTAATCATGGTCTTAGTATTACACATTGCTGTCCACAATGTAGTTGCTTAGCTTACAGATATAAGCATATAGAGTTAGTCAGGGTGAGAATTCTACCCATTAACTGCTATTTTCAAAAACATGATGGAAATTTTTAGGACCATTGTCGTAACCATCTTGTTTATATAAATGTATGGTTTTGTGCCTACCATATTTCCTGACTTTTTTCCTTTCTTTCTCTTCATTATTTAATCCTTAAGTTCTCTCTTTCCGTTTAAATGTGTGATACCTTTCTATTTTTATTTCTTCTTTTGAGTTCTTACACTAGAGAGACAATATGATATTTAC
>NDGN011415956.1:0-14815 GCA_002564285.1 Tympanoctomys barrerae
GGCGGCAGCACCCCACTTCCTAACAACCCACACGGAGTGGGGACAGCCTGACCTCGGCTCCTCAGGCCCACACTCTGAACTCATCAGCCCATCTGGTGACACTGGGCTGAGGACCAGCCTGGGGCCATCTGTGAAGGCTCCCTCACTGCCCCCCAGAGCTGGCAGCCTTCCGGGTGGTGGTGCTGCAGGAGGGCAGCAGTGGCCTGAGCCTGCTGCAGGAGACCTACCAGCTCTACAGGGACGACCCCGAGGTGGTGGAGAACCTGTGCATGCTGCTGGCCCACCTCGCCTCCTACAGTGAGGAGTGGCAGCCTCTGGGAGAGCCCGTGGGGGGTGGGTGGGCAGGAGCCCCTTGGAAACTTCCACTCATCCAGCACCCACCTCTGCCTGTCCACACCCAGTGCTGCTTGCTGAGGGGGACAGGCCAGCCCCAGCATCCCAGGGTGGCACCGCCCACCTTCAGAGCCCTGTGGCCACAGGGTCTGGGTCTCAGGGTCCCTCTACTCCCCCCCGCAGAGGACATCTTGCCAGAGCTGGAGTACAGTGGCATCGGGGCCTTGGCGCAGGACATCCAGGACCGCTTCCCCTCCAGCCTGGTGAGGGCAGGCCGGAGCATCCCTGCCTTGGACGCCTGGAGCTGCACCTTCCCATCCAGCCCCACAGTGGGGCCAAAATCAGAGCTATGGGGTGGGCTGCGGGGACAAGCCACCTGCTCTTCTTTCCTCCAGGAGCTGGTTTCTTATGCAAAAAAAGTGCTCCTGAGCCTGGAGACGGCTGCGCAGCCCGGCCCTGGGGATAGGGAGCTGCCTGGGGCAGCCTGCGGCCTCTCAGGGGACCTTCCTGCTCTACCCTGAGGTGCCGTCCTTCCTGGCCCAGGGTAGGTATGGGCAGAAGGGTTGCCCACTGCCCTCCGTGATTAGTACAGAGGCCCTGAGGCTGCAGCAGTGCGTCCAAGTGCTGGCTGGGGGCGGGGGGCTGACTGGCAGGGCCCCGAAGGTCCCGAGCACAGGAAGAAGCCATACCTCCACAGTGCCCAGTGTTTATTTGTGTGCTGGGGATGAGACCCGGAGCCCTGCATATCCTGGGCAGGCCCACACCCCTCCTGTAGCACCCGGCTGCCTTTGTCAGTGTCGGCCTGGAGGGTCCACACAGCAGGCAGATGGCTGGGCTTGGGCTTCAGTCCCTGTCAGTGTACTGGCCCCGCCACCCCAGCCCAGCCCAGAACCTGGGCCCCGCCAGCATGTGCCTGGCTGGCCTGTTGGAGCCCACAGCCCTTCTGACCAGGGGAGGCACTGCTTCGGTGCCAGTGTCTGGGTGTTCTGGTACAAGTCTCCGCTGGGTGCCCATCTGTGGCAAGCCTGGGTCACCTGAAGTAAATGGAGGGCGGAGCCCGCCCCCATAAAGTCCCTCTCGAGGGCCCCATGGCCTCAGCGAAGTCCAGTCCGCAGCGAGGCAGCTGCTGTACCAGTGGCTGCTGTGGACACCTGGTCTGGGTCCCTGTGGTCTGGCACATCCTATCCCCTCATCCGTGATAAGAGGGCAAAGTGGCCTCGGGGCAGCTCCCTGAGCACCAGGCCAACCCACCCACAGCTCATCCAAGCAACAGCAGCAGCCAGGTGTCCCTCCCCTGCACACCCATCCCGTGGCTCATGCCCTGCACCCTCGGCCTTGAAAGCAGCTCGCCAGACGTGCGTCTTTGGGACACACTGGTTCCACGATCTGGTCCCATGCTGGGGGTGTCAAGGTGCCACCACAGGGTGGAGGGTGGGAGCTAGGTGTCCTCACTGCGGCGGTCCTGGGCACTGGCCAGGGGCCGCCTGTCCTGGGCCACGCTCTCCCAGTCCCTCTTCACCATGACATAGAGCCTCATTG
The DNA here is from genome assembly GCA_002564285.1 of Tympanoctomys barrerae. Taxonomy (NCBI): domain Eukaryota; kingdom Metazoa; phylum Chordata; class Mammalia; order Rodentia; family Octodontidae; genus Tympanoctomys; species Tympanoctomys barrerae. The sequence goes on from NDGN011415956.1 coordinate 1,873, forward strand.
CTGCCTGGGCATCCTGGACCTAAAGGACAGGAAACCATGCTGCTGTCAGCTGGGCCAGGCTGTCCCGCGCACCTTTGCCCATTTACAGGGAAGGGGCCAAGGGGAGGGCAGAGGTTGGCTCTGTCAGGTTCGCCAGGGGACGTTTGCGAGTGTGGCTGAGGGCTAAGGTCCAGCACTGGGCCTGAGTGGAGAGGCAGCCAGAGCCCCAGGACCGCAGGCCGTGCACAGGTCCTGTGGTGGGGTGGGGCCCGGCAGCACTCTTTATCTGCCTGTGGTTGTGTGCCAGGGTCTGGTCCCCGTGGGGCAGGGCTGAGGGGAGCATCTGTGTCCCCAGAGCCTGCTGGAGAGCCGTGAGAGCAAGACAGAGCTTCCCTCTCCTGCCTTCCCGCGTGCCCACGAGACTGCTCTCTCTTCGAAATCTCCACTTGCTTTGGGGCCTTCCGGAGACCCTGTGCTGGCGCCACACTCTGAACTCCAGGGAGCTAAATAAACTTCTCTGTGTGGACTCCCCAGGCTCGGGTCTTTGGTCATCATAACAGAAAGCAGGCTGACGCAGCCTCTAAATGGACTGGTGAACTTCTCCAGGTAATACGAGCTAGCTTTTTTTTTTTTTTTTTGGCGGAACCGGGGATTGAACTCAGGCCCTGGCGCTTGCCAGGCAAGCACTTATTCTACTGAGCCATCTCCCAGGCCCCGAGCTAGCCTTTTGATACAGTGCTTCTAAGACTTCAACCCTTCCTCACAGCCCTCAGGAGGCTGAGGCAGGAGTCCTGCTGGGAGTTCGACCAGCAGAGTTGGGCAACAAAGAGCTCAGGGCCAGCATGAACTTGACAGTGAGACCCTGTCCCAAAAAGACCAGAGAGGAAAAAAAAAAAGCTGCCCTGGCTACCAGGCACCTTCTGTGTCTGCCCTCAGGTGACACGGGCCTGGACTGCAGGGTCAGGGTCAAGGTAGTCCCAAGGCGGCCATCCGCATGCTCACCGAACAGTGCTCTTCCTGCTGGACTCTGACACCTAGGATCTTCTCACAAAGCAGCTTCAGAGACGGCCTGCTGCTCTGCAAGTGGGAGATGGCACGAGGCGCGCTGGGGCGGGGGTGTCTGCGCCGAGAGCGGGGTTACCCAGCGCCATCCGCCCGGCCAGCAATCACACATGTCCCCACCAAGAGCAAGCCTCAGCGCCCACATGGGGAGAGAAAGGCGCCCACGCCTCGCCTCCCCCTCAGCACTCCCTGGTGTCCAGCCCACGCTCTCAATGCTGGCCACCAATGGAACTGCTTTTGCCTTTTGCTTTTTATGATGCTGGGGAAGAAACCTGGGGGTTGTGCATGCAGGCCAGTGCTCCACGCTGAGCGGGACCCCAGCTTGTTAGGGTCCTTCTTTTACAATTAATTAATTTGGTACAGGGTCTTGCTACACAGCTTGACTCATAGCTCATGGTGACCCTCCTTTCTCAGCCTCCCCAGTGCTGGCATTACAAGCATGCACCACCATGCCCGGTTTTGGTGGCCAGCTTGGCAAGGGGCTGGCATGGCATGCGGTACCAAGGATGGAACCTGGGTCCTTGCGCCCGCCAGGCAAGTGCTTAGACCAGAGCTGTCTCCCCGGCCCTTGTTAGATTCCTTTCATTTTTTTAGTCATTTGGGCTATTTCTTTTGTATAGTGAACTAAAGACCACAGATTATGGACTTTCCCTGAATGTACTCAGCACACATCTGCGGGGCCTCAGTGCGCAGCTCACACTCAGGGATCCTCCTGTTTTCAGCCTCCCGAGTGCTGGGATTATGGTGTGCGCCACCACGCCCAGTCCAGGTTCCTTTTAACGGTGAAAGGACTAGACAAAAAAACTTTCAAGGCTAAGGAGACAACTCAGCGCAGCAAGCACAAGGCCCTAAGTTCAAGTCCCAGAACCAAAAAATAAAATTAAGCACAAGTCAGGTACCCCAGAGCAGAAGGAAGGGCCTGGCCCAAGCCCACGGTCCAAGTACCTTCACCTGCTGCTTGAAAGGTTTGTACTTCTGTGTGTCCCGGATCTTCCTTTTGGGATGATCAAGAAACAGCACCTGCAGGAAGGTAACCAGCATTTCCGTTTTAATCGGGGCAGGAGGACCCCCTTTTGCAAGTAACATCTTACAGAGGACCCCAGCATATGCCCCTTCCAGCATGTGCGCACACACAGAGGGTGCTACCAGCACGACTCGTGGTGCGGCCTGAGAGAACTGCAGTAAGAAAATCTTGAAATCAAGGAGGTGGGGAGTCAGCTGACTGGGCAAGCTGGTCCTGTATGTGGGGAGTCAGATTTCCACTGCTCACCCTGCAACCCCGGCCAGGCCCTCCAGACTTGCATGTGGCCTGCACAGGGGGTCACTGCAGGGGACACTGCCCTGGGGCCACCTTGGAAGGTGACTCAATGCGTGAGTGGCAGGTGACTTTTGTTAGTGTTTAGCACTTAAACATTATTTTTGCTATCATCTTTTTGGGGTACTGTAGGCTAGATTACAAAGGGGACCCAGCCTGGCATGGCTGTCCAGGAACCCCATGATTATCCAGACCCCCGCAGAGGCCAGCTGTGAGCAAGGATCGTGAGGGCTCAGGCAGGGACCAGGCAGCGGGCCTGCACCAAGGCTGCACTCGGGAACGCGGAGGCTCCGTGCCGTGACTGTCAGCAGTAGCCATCAGGGCACCATACCGAGGTGGCCCGAGGAAGAGCAGAGGGCAGCTGTGCCCCCAGCGCCCTGGGTGGTGTCCCTGCTGCTCCCTCTCAACAGACTGTGCAGCGTGTGTCTGACGACCCCTGGGGCCTCGGCCCCGAGCCCAGCGCCAGGTTCCAGCATCAGAGCAGCACCCAGGCAGAGCGGGGCCGGATGGGTGACGCGTGAGGGCTCTGCCAGCGTAAGCCGCACAAGGTGACAGAGTCCCTAGAGAGGTCCCAGGGAGCTCTTCGGCCAGGGCCCTCCATCTGCACTGGCACCAGAGCCCTGTGTCTACTGTGGCCCCAGAACCAGCAGGAGCCACAGGGCACAAACGCGGGGGTACAGAACCATGCACCTCCAGAAGCCGCTCTGGAGATGGCGCTGGGCGCCGGCACGCAGCGCACCTTCAGGTCATTGTGCAGCGCGTGCCCCACCAGGATCCTGCCCTTCAGCATGGCCGCCACTTCACGCTGCACAACATCGAGCTCCTCGCCTGAAAGTCAGAGCAAAGGCGGGCAGTTCAGTCTGTGCATCACTGCCACCAGAGGGAGGCCCCAAGGCTGGAGGCTGGCCATGCCCAGCCTGCGTGGGGCACCCACGGTCCTCTCCCATAGGGACACTCCACAGCCCTATCACGCCTACAGGATGTCTAACTCAGGTTAGAGCCCTCAGAAATCCTTCAGAGTCCTCAGAGTTGGGAGCTGAACTTTTCTTTTCTTTTCTTTTTTTTTTTTTGCGGAACCGGGGATTGAACTCAGGCCCTTGCGCTTGCCAGGGAAGCGCTTATTCCACTGAGCCACCTCCCTGGCCCCTGGAGCTGAACTTCTGTAATTTTCCAAGTTGAGATAAAAACTGGCCCTCTGAGGGCATGGTGGTGCACGCCTGTCATCCCAGCACTCGAGGCGGAGGCAGGAGGATCACCGTGAGCTCAAGGCCAGCCTGGGCTACACAGTAAGACATTATCTCAAAACCCCATAAGCCCCCTCCCCTAAAAGCCAACCAGCCCTCACCCCTGGGCACTGGGGGGCACACTGGCCCAGACACTGGCTCCACGTCATCGCAGACACCTTAGAAGGGTCCCAGAGCCACACTCACACCTGTGACTCCACCCAACCCAGGGCAGCGCTGAGGACACTGGCCTCTCCCACAGGACCGGGAACAAATCTTGGAGCTGAGGGCTCCAGGGCTACCAGGCAGGCCACGGACACAAGGCGTGACGGGCAGTTGTGTGGGACAGAGACCGAGCGGCCTGTCTAGGAGCATGTGGCGCCCCTCCCCGTGCAGCACATGGAGACTGGGCTGCTGCTTATGGGGCGGCCCCCTCCTGCCACCTTACAGACACCTCCCTGCCAGCCCACCCGTTAACAAGCTTCCGGACCGGCGCTGTCACAGCCATGGGGATGCCGCTGGACCCTAGGCCAGACCAGGCCTCTCTGCTCACAACCTCCTGGGCTTCACAAGAGACCCTGTGGTCTGTCCAACAGCTTCCCACCTTGTCCCCAACACATGACATAAAGGTGCAGTGGGCTGGGGTAAGTAGTGCTGGGACTCTAGGGGTGCTGGGTGCCCTCACAGAGGAAACACGGGCCCTGGCCATGACTCCCAGGCCGGCGCCCACGCGCCGCGAAACGACACTGTACCCTGCTGGAGGTGCTCGGCCCGCACCCCGCTGACCGCTGTCCTGTAGTCTGTCACAGGCTCCGTCGGCTTGACGAACTTGTCGTATACGCACTTCCCATATTGGTTCACGAGGGACACGCGGGCAGCGATGCTGTCCTCCCCCTTGGGGCCAACGCCCACCATCTCGCAGTCCAAGGCCAAGGCTTTAGTCAGGCTGGGAACCAAAGCTCTGGGTAACAAATACCGTCACACCAAGCCAGACCCATGGGCAGAGTCCTGCGCCGCCCTTCGCAATGCCACTCCACACACCTGAAGGGCAGCCGTGGCCCCTCAGAGCCTTGCCCCAGCCCCGGCTGACCCTGCCTACCCGTCAAAGGCCTGCTCCTTCTCCAGGGAGATGCTGCTCTCACTCCGCCCGAGCTGCCGCCTCGCTACCCTGGCTGCCTCTGGGCCCATGGCAGCCTCAATGTCGGCTGGGTCCACATCATCAAACCAGATGTCCTCCCTAAGACAGACAAGAGCAGCTGGCCACCAGGCCAGGCGCCCTGCAAGCCCTGGCTCTGCAGTGCTGGTGGGCTCACAGGTGACCCAGAGCAGCCCTCCATGAACACCTGGCCCAGCTGCGCCTGCACGGAGACAATCTTGGCCCTTCTGCTACTTTTCTTTTTACCTAGCCAACATGCTTGTCCTCCAAGATTTAAGCCACAGAGAAACACGAAGCGTAAGCCAAGAGCAAGCACCTTCCCGGGAGGCAGAGGGACGGCTGGCAGCTAAGTGCGCTCGGGTGGTAACAGTTCACTATCGGATGATCAGGAAACTCGAGGGCACCAGGGTCAAGAAGTGGCCAGAGGCGCCATGGTGATGCCTGCGCTGAGCGGCCAGCAGCAGACCCTCCTCTCCACGTGCTCCAGTCCCCTCATGTGGCTACACAAGCATCTGTTGGTCTGTCTCCCACCTCAGGACAGAAGGGCCTTGCTGGCTGCTGTTCTGACTGTGCCACAAGGGGGCACAGACCCTGTGCCCACAGCCGTCTGCCGCTGCCCTGAACGTCCAGGTGATGTGAAGCAGCCTGACTCACAAGCGGCTGCCTCCAGCTGAGCTGGAGGAGGCCACAGGCAAGGCCACAGCTCCTGGCCTGGCCCACACGAACAGCCGTCACAGTGCCCACTGCGCATGCCCGCCATGCGGTCTCTCGGCTCCTCCGACGGCCACACCAAGGCGCAGCCGGTGTGGGGAACCTGCCCTGGGCTACCTCCCTGGCCAGACGCAGGTGCGGGATTTCCACGCGGGCTCCGCAGTGCCAGCACGCACTCACGCCAGGGCTTTGGCGGGTGCCCCGGGCGGGCCGGCTGTGTGCCGAGGCAGGTGAGCAGCCCGCTTTCTCCGGAGTTGATCTTAAACTCCTTCGCTCCCAGCTCCGCCCTTGCCACGCCTACTCCACAGAAAAAGTATCACACAAGTGGACCAGCAGGCAGCATCTCGGCAGGGAGACCCAGGCGCCTGGCCTCTGTGGTGCAGGTGCTGGACGCCACGTGGGGCGCCTGGGGTGTCCCCCGTCCCCAAAGCCCCAGGCAGAGTTGGCCAGTACTCACTCAGTGGGTGGGGCGGGGGCAGAGACCACAGCTGTACCCCCAGCTTTCCGCTTCCTGCGCTTGACGGCCCCTGGCTTCGTGGGAATGTTGCCGTTGGTCCTTTTTTGGGCTCCTTCCTGATGCTGGGTTCCGCTGGCCTCTGTGGGAGGCACCGACACCTTCCTGGCCCTCTTAGGCCCAGAGCGGGCAGATCCCCCCGCAGCCCCCTGGAGTTTCTCTTGGGGTGGCTCATCTCTCTTTGACTGCTCTGAGGTCTCTTTTCTGTTCCACTGGGCAGCTCGGGGCTGCTCTTTGGGATCCATCTGCGCGGCAGCAGGCTTTCCCAGGACCTGTGGTTTTTGTTTCAGCAGCTAATTGAATCCAAAATAAAATACAAGTCATGTTTTAATTTGGAAATGACACTAAACAGATTGAAAGGTTGAAAGGACTTGCACAATGCACGCACACACACGTGCACACACACAGACGTGCGTCCACAACATTTACATGCACTTCCTATCAGCTTCCTTGATGCAATTCCCAACCGCATTTCCTTACTGAAACACAATTTTACACCTGCACCTGTGCTACAACCCATGCGCCACCTCGGGGGCTGCTGAGCGGCCAAGCAACGCAGAGCCTGTCACCAGGGGCCCGGCCCAAGATGACCAAACTGTGTCCAAGCGTTGGTTACTTTTGATACTGGGAACTGAACTCTCGACCTCATGCTTGCAAGGCAGGCGCTGTGCCACTGAGCTATATCCCCAGCCCCTCAAGCACTGATTTTAAACTTCTCTGCCGTCCCCAAGACCTTGGAAACTTGCTGGAGACACTAAGTGGACTTCTATTTACCCGATCCCCTAACAGTAAAAGATCAAGAAGAATTACTTTCTTGCAGAGATCAGAGAAACCTCAAGCTTCTCCCTCCTACCCATTTAACTTTGTTTTACTTTGTTGTGAGGACATGCATGTGGAACAGAGGGGTGCGACACAGCAGCTGCCCGGTCCTGTGTCAAGACAGGAAAGCCACTAGGGTTGCCCACATTAAGAGGCAGGCAGAGCACCAGGCTCAGGCGTTGCTTTACTCTGTCCCTCTTGCTCACTGTTCCTCCAGGCTTTGAGGTGCGCCAGTCCCCAGGTCCGAAAGGCAGTGGGCTGAACGTGGAGACGGGCTGGGTTCAGCCTGGGTTCAGGTGCAGCTCGCAGCAGCAATCCTGGATGGCCTACCCCTCGCCCGGGCCTACGTCCTCACCTGGAGGGAGGCGACACCGTCCCTCGTGGGGACGGCATTAGGACCACCCAGGCACGCACACGCTGCACGGACCCCACGGCAGGGCAGGGGCGCCGTGGGAGCCGGTCCCGGGCCCTGGTCAGCGCTCCTGGCTCGGGTGTCCCGCCCCCGCCCCCCGCCCCCCGCCCCTCGCCCCTCCGCGCCCCCCCGCCCCGCCCCTCCGAGCCCCCCGCCCCTCCGCGCCCCCCGCCCCTCCGCGCCCCCGCCCCTCCGTGTCCCCGCCCTGCTCCCCGCCTCTCCGCAGGATGCTCGCCGCCGCCGGCGGGCCAGCCTCACCTCTCGCAGCGCTTTCCAGTTCCGAGAGAAGTCTCCCGGGGCCGTCGGAGGCCGCCCCGCGACGCCGCTGGGGGCGCTCCCCGGCGCCTCGCTCCCGTCTGACGCCTTTTTCTTCCGGAACCTCTTCTTGTTTTTCCTCCCAGAGAGCATCCTGACGGGCCCCGGCTGGGCCACGGGGACGGTCGAAGCGCGCTCCAAGGTCTTCGCCTTCATCCCGTCTGTGCCGCAAGGGCCCCACGCGGGACGCGGATCCCGGAAGCGCCGAGCACGACCCGGAAGCGGCCCCGGAAGCGCCTCCGCGCGCGAGCGGCGGGTCCCGGGAGCGCTCTTTTCTTCGTACCGGCCGGAAACCTAGACCCCGCTTCTGGTTCCGCACGCCGGATAGGGCGGCGGGCTGGGTTGGGCGTCTGAGCCCGGCATCTCGCCGGGTCGGCTTTTGGAGGGACCGGGAAGCCCGGGGGGCTACCCTGTGCGGGATAGCTTGTGCGGTGGGAAGCCGAGCTCCGGGTGCGGGTCCCCCGTTATCCGAAGCCTGTGGCTTCAGATTGCGCCCTTGTTCCTTGGTGATAAGGTGCGGACAGTTCTAGCAGCCACGCGGCCTTTGCAGGACCCTGACGGTGCCTTCCTGGCAGACGGTGCACGCACGGGACTGTTGCAAGCCTGCCCCTTGCCCTCCAGGCTCGCAAGGGGTACTGGGCCCGGCAACTGGGCCCCGGAGGCCAGGGAGGGCGTGGAGAGGAACGCGCTCTGGGGCTCAGCTTCCAGCGCACTGGGGGGAAGGGGGGTGTTGTTTTTGTGTTTGTGGTGCTGGGAGCGAATCCAGGCCCGCAGCATGCCCTGGTCCTCTACCTCTGCCCTCTTTGGCTTTCTTTGGCCTTCTGGAGCTTCATCTGGTCCTGGACAGCAGACAGATGGCAGCTATGACTGAGGGCGTCACTGGCGCTTCTACATGGGCCTCTTGGTGTGGGGGCCCGAGGCAGGCAAGCAGGTGGCTTTCACTGTCCCAGAGGGAGGTGACCCCAAGGAGGCAGGATTGTACGGTGGATTCCTGGGTGGATGACAGCCAGGAACCACGTCAGAGGGCTCTCAAGGGTGACTGAGCCCCAGTTGTGGCACAAGTCCAACTTCTGGCCCAACAGGTGACAGAAAATACAAAGTGACAGGTTTCACTATGGAGAGATAACTGTAGAAGATGATGAGCAGGTTGGGAAGGCGTCAAGACGCACTGATGGCGAGCTGGGGGGAGGATCGGCTGCTTCGCCCTGTCAGGGAAGCCAGGAGGGACAAACACACGGGTGCTCTGGGAAGGTTGAGGAGGTGGGGGCTGCAAGCAGCATGGAGACCTGGGAGGGCTCTTAAGAACAATTTGAAACAATTAAAATTAACAATCAAAAAAAGAGGGCCAGTGAAATAGCTCAGCAGACTAAGCATCTGCTTAGGCCAGTGCAGGCACCAGAGTCCCACCCTTTAGCACCATGTGCCACGTGGCCCTGGCCCCGGCACGCAGAGCTGGCCACTGAGATGGGCTGCAGCGGCTCACCCCTGTAGTCCCAGCACTGGGGAGGCTGAAAGCGGGAGGATCACTACAAGTCCACACTGAATTCTAAGGAACAAGGATTTTGCTCTATAAAAATTCTCCCGAAAAGCGGGGTCTGTGGCAACCCACTCAAGCCCCTTCTGCCTCTCAGGTGTACTCCCCCTCGATAATTACTTCCTACTCTTAACCTCCACTGTCCCTTAGAATTCATTCTTTGATTTTGGGAACACGAACTCAGCATATCTGACTCAGCATATCTGACATTTGGTTGGAGTTCTAGTTCTTTGACACCATTCCTGTATCACTGGGGATCAAGAAATGGGATTTTTTTTTTTAGCACTTTTTTTTTTCATAGAACGAGGGATTGAACTCAGGCCCTTGCACTTGCCAGGGAAGCGCTTATTAAACTGAGCCATCTCCCCGGCCCCAAGAAATGGGATTGCATCGAGCTAAACAGCTTCTGCTCCACGAGGAAGCAGGCAGGCGTATGAAGAGATGCTCCGCAGAATGGCAAAAGCGTTCTGCAAACCGTTCCTGCTAGCATTAGCAGGGACTTTCTGTAGAAATGGGTTGCCAGTCAAACCTATCATGGGTCTTTCTTGACTCGAAGAATTGAACGTGGCAAGCCAAAAATGGTGCTGAAAGTTTACTTCAAAAGTGAGGCGGGGCCGGGGAGATGGCTCAGTGGAATAAGCGCTTCCCTGGCAATCGCAAGGGCCTGAGTTCAATCCCCAGTTCCGGAAAAAAAAAAAGTGAGGAGGTGGGTGGGGCTCAGCAGCATAGGCGCCTGCCTGGCAAGTGCAAGGGCTTGAGTTCAATCCCCAGTACTGCAGAAAGAAAGAAAAGAAAACATGAGGAGGGTAAGGGAAAAACTGGCTCTACAGAATGAATTTGGGCTGGACAACAGAGGAAAAAAAGAAAAAGTGAATTCTGATTTAGAAGACACAGAATTGGCCACCATGAGGCGCTGCGTTAGCAGGCTCTTGTTGGCATCTGTGTCCTCTGTCTTCCATGCCTCACAGGAGAAGGCTTACATACAGGATCCTGGGACATGTTTGGTGCTGTCCTGGGATCTTATAATGTACAGGTTCCACTTACTTTCCCAGCTGGCTTTGCTGTGTCCTTCCTCCTGTCTCATGAGGACTAATACCTAGAGTACAAGAAGAGCTCAGAAATTTAGATCCCTCAAAATAAAAGACCCAATCAAAAAATGGGCAAAGGACACGTCACAGAAAGACAGATGACCAATAACTACATGATGCTCGATGTCTTGACCATTAGAGAAAAGCAAAATGACACCAAGAGTCTATCTCACACCACAGAGAATGACCATGATCAGATAATAGGGCCGGGGGTGGGTTCAGCAGCACAGCACCTGTCTGAGAAGCACAAAGCTGCGAGTTCGATTCCCAGTACCAGGAAAGAAAGAATGAAGGGAAGAGAAGAAAGAAAAAAAGAAAGAAATCAAGTGATAACAAATGCTGATGAGGCTACAGAGAGAAAAAGAAGTCTTCATTGTTGGTGCAACCACTATGGAAATCAGTATGAAGATTCCTCAGAAAACTAACACTAGGAATTCCATTTGACCCAACTGTTCCCCTTCTGGATGTCTTCAGAACCGTATTACAGTACCCCACGCCTGCCTGTGTTTATAGCTGCACAGCTCATAACAGCTATGTCTTTTATGTATTTGGTACAGGGTCTACAGGGTCTCACTACACAGCTCAGACCCATAGCAATCCTCCTGTTTTCAGCCTCCCCAGTGCTGGGCTTACAGGTGTGCATCACTGTGCCGGTCTTGGTGGCCGGCTCAGCACTCCCGGGACATGTGATGCTGGGGATCGAACCACAGTCCCTGTGCTTGCCTAAGCAGGCCTTTAGTCCGCTGAGCTATCTGGCCGGCTCAACAGCTAGGTCTTGGAAGCAGCCTGTGTATCCATCCGCAGATGAATGGATGAGGGGAGTGTGGCACTTAAACACCACAAAGAAGGATAAGCCTGAGTCATTTGTTAGGAAAATGGGTGCAGCCCGAGGCCATCATGTGGAGTGAGACTGGACGTGCAAGCTTGGACAGTGGCTGGCGTCTCTTACATGAGAAACCCAAATTAGAAATGAAGAACAAAATAGAAGCTAGGTGGCGGGAAGTAGAGGGAGAGATCTTTCACAAATGGGAAGGGACGCGAGAGCTGGACAGTGGAGTGGCGGGGGCGAGAAGGGGCGCCAACGGGTGAGACATGCTCTGTGTATATGGCAGCGTTGTGCCCAGCGAGCAAGGACTCATAAAAACAAACCCATCAAATGGGGTGTCAGGAGGAGCAGCCTGTTGGGGGTCAGAGCCCGATGGAGGTGGAAACCCTCAGGGAGCTGCCCAGGCCCCCACATCCTGCATGCCCGCATCTCCAGGGCCCTGCCCCCTCAGGAGCAGGCTCCCCAGGGCAGGACTGGCTGGCCCCAGGGCGCAGCAGGATGGCTGCAGGCTGCAGGCTGCCCTCCCGCTCCTGCTGGGAGGAGGCCAGCAAGCTCCCAAGAGTAAACACTGCCTGGTGTCTTCAGCCAGCCGGCCAGTGAGCAGGGGCTTCCGCACTGAGATCGCAGGGCCGCAGCCGCTGTCCCACTGCCGCCCTCAGACTGGTCCAGAGGATGAGGCAGCTTCGTCCCGTGGCACAAAGCGCTGTGCTCCAGCCGACCAGCGCGTGGGGAGTCCTCGCCAGTGCCTTCCTGGTCCTGGGCTGCTGGGGGCTGTCGGACTTCCAGCAGGTGGGCTTGAGCCGGAGCCCAGCGCTGGGTCACGGTCTTCTTGCCTCTGACCACACTGACTTTGGCTTCAGGGACGCTGGGTGGAGGGACGGTGCCTGGGGGTGGGGGATGAAGGTCACTAACCCTCTACAGAGGGACTGGTTTCTTCTAGTGGGCCAGTTGTCCCAGACGGTCGCTTGCTTTCCTCTGCCTGCCCAGCCTGTCCCCTTCTCTGTCTGACTCTCTTCTCTCCTCGTCGGTCTCCCTTTTTTCTCTTCCTCCAGCTCCCCTTTTCTCTTTCCTCAGAGCTTTCTGCAGGCTCTGGGGCCCGACGAGGTGCTCTCTTACTTTGGCACTGATGCAGCCTTCGAAGGTTTGTGTTCTGCTGTCCCCTTAGCTGGGGAGTTCTCAGGGTTGGGCACAGGGCCCCGGAGTCAGTGGTCCGGGGCTCCTGGTGGCTCTGGAGGGAAGAGGTCAGAGGAGCAGCAGCAGCCACCCTGTTCCTTAGCCCTGTCACTTCCGCCCAAGCTGATAAAAGCTGGAGGGAATGTCCTGCTCAGGCTGGGTCCTGAACCCCGGCTTCTGCTGGAGGCCCGAGGAAACGACTATTATCTCACAAGTTCCTTCCGCCAAGGCCTTGCTGGGCCGCCTGGTTTTCAGGAACTTGGGAGTTTCTGGCTACAGATGTAAATATATATTTCTTTTTGAGGGGGAACAAGGTAGTGCCAGCTGGGTTCCCCCAGAGCCCATTCTGTGTATCTCCTTCTGGTAAAGCCTTTTCCCCATGGCAGGGGGACTCAGGTCAAAGCCCCCTGCCCAGGAGAGCCGTTGTTGGTTTTGGTCAAAGGCTGGTGGGGGCCAGAGGTGAGCGGGGTAGCAGTCAGGTTGAAGGATTGAGGGGTCCCCACTTGTGTCCCAGCAGAAGCACCTGGCCTATGCCAGGGCCAGGCTGGACCCCAGTGGCTCGCAGCTCTGCCTGTCCTTGGGGGCTTGGACACCGTAGCGGGGGCAGAGCGCTCTGCCCTGCAGGCTGCTTTGGGAGGAGGGCTGTGAGCTGGCCTGTGCCTGTTTTCCAGGAGACCAGACTCCACTTGAATTCTCCCTGGGTGCCGCGGCACTCAGGGCTGCAACTAGCTTGTAGACTCAGCAGGCCCCCGAGCAGGGCCCGGGGAGAAGAGGCCCCCCGCTGCCCAGCAGCCCTCCACCTAGGAAAAGCGGGAC
>NDGN011415962.1:0-11184 GCA_002564285.1 Tympanoctomys barrerae
TTGAGGGGGAAGAGTCTATAGGGTGTTCAGGGTCTCACTGCTAGATCGGACTTGTAGTGATCCACCTGTCTACAGCCTACCAAGAGCTGGGATTACAGATGAGTTCCACCATGCCCAGCCTCAATTGCCATCTCAGTGTGTCCCGGGGGCGAGGGCAGCAGGGCAGGCCCGGGGATCAAACCCCAGGCCCATGCGCCTGCTTGGAGGCACTTTAATCCACTGATAGGCCTGCTCACGTTTACCCAGGAAATGCTACTCCAAGTCACATGGCAAGTTCTGCTTGCTTCTCATTGGCTGCATGGCCTACTTAGCTGCAAGGGACGTTGGGAAAAGAGGGTACCAAATTCAACTGTCTTTTGCTAAGGAAAAGAGCAGGTGTGGATGTTGGGCAGGCCGTGAGCCTCGGAAGGTAGCTCTGGAAATTCTGGTGTAATGAAAATAAAAGTGTTATTGAAGTCTAATGAGAGAAAGTGCTTGCTAAGCTTGAAATCTTCTCTCCCCATACTAAAAAGGAAGGTAAGCAAGAGTTTCAGCAATGTTAACAAGGTGCTGTGCCAGAGAGGCTTCCTCGCTGGTAGAATCAGAGTGTGACAAGAACTGAAAAGGATAGATACAGTGTTCTCACTCTGAGGTTCAGTGTTGCTTAATTCCTTTCATACAGACACAAAGATCCATTGCACACTTTAAAAAATGGTGACAGCCTGGAGTGGTGGTGCCCACCTGTAATCAGGAGCAGAAGCAGGGGAATCACAAGTTCAAGCCCACATTCAGCAGCTTAGCGAGTTAGCGTGACCCTGTCTCAAAATAGAAATTTAAAAAATCCTGGGCTGTAGCTCAGTGCAATACGGAAGCCACGGGTTCAGCTCTCAGTACCACAAACAAGCAATAATATATAGTAGGGCTTGAGTTCCACTTTTAGTTTTCGCATAATCTTAAAGCAATTTTAAGTTCTAACTGACATCATTGTACAAATGTATGGTGGTCTAGGATCATGCTTTGTGAAGTGTCTACAGTGTGTCATGGTCATATTAGGCTAAAATCTGTTACTTCAGTCACTGTTCCTTTGTGCTGAGACATTCATAATCCTCCCTTGGGTGCCAGGGCTGTGTCTAGCTGCTTAAGTGCCTGTCTGGCAAGCACAAGGTCCTGAGTTCAATCCTCAGTACAAAATTAAAAAAAAAAAGAATCTTCCTTTGGAACCACTTTGGTACACTGACTGTGTGTCCCACATAATTAAACTGTAAGAGCTCACTCCTCCTTTCTGATGGAAACATGCACATTGACCCATTCCTCTCCAGTTTCCATCCACTCTCCCCTCCAGCCTTAGTTGATTTTTTTTTTTAATGTATTTAGTACAGGGTCTCACTACACAGATTGGACTCCTCCAGTTTTCAGCCTCCCAAGTGCTGGGATTACAGGCAAGAGCCACCACACCCAGTCTCAATCACAGTCTCAGCATGCCCTGGGGCAGGGCTAGAATGGCACTCCAGGGATTGAACCCTGGTCCCTGCCTCTGCCTAAGCAGGCGCTTTAGTCCGCTAAGCTATCTGTCTGGCCCTCTCTCCAGCCTTAGAGAGGCTAAATGTAACCACAGCTCTACATTTTCCTTTTATAACTGAACTGTGTTTCATTCCATACACGAATTGGGAGCATGTAGTGTCGTACAGTGTTTGTCATTACGCACCTGCCTTCTTTCTCCTAACGTAATGTCCTCTGGCTCCACCCATGTTATCACAAAGGACGATGTATACCTCAGTAGTATTCCATTCTTATATCTAATTGGTACATAAATCATTTGTGTATATATAAAATCATAATTTTCCTTTATCCACTCAATAATTGATAGACACTTAAATTGATTGCCTAACTGGGCAATTGTGGATAAAGCTGCAATAAAGGTTCACAGTTGGGCCGGGGTGATGGTTCTGTGGATTAAGCACAGGGGCCTGAGTTCAATCCCCAGTTCCGCCAAAAAGATTTAAAAAAAAAAAGGTTCATAGGTAACTTTCAGTGGCATAGGACAGTTGCAGTATAACACAGAGATAGAAAAGTGGACGTATGTGTTCCCAGCTCAGTGAATCCTCAGCAGCCACACTGCCAGCACCCAGTCCACGCAGCAGAGACTGCCGAGGGCTGCCGAAGCCCAGCCATTCAGCTGCTCTCAGCTCATTCTNATCTTGCCTGAGCCTCATCTAAAAATAGGGAGATGACACCGGCCCTCCAGGGTCTGTGATGGGGGGGGGGGAGGAAGCCCCGGCAAAGTATAAGCCCAGTACAGGCAGCAGGCATGCAATACGCAATAGAACATAGTAGTAGGAGAAGGACAAGCAGAACTGCTAGCCACCCTCTGGGAAGAAACGGGGTCATCCCCACCTAAGAAATGACCACAGCGGGTGAATCTTGCTATTTGGAGAAAGTATGCACATCAGTCTTCAGGGTTCTGAGTTTGCAGAGATACCGATTGGAGGCTCACTCCGCTGGCTTCCTGTGGGGTACTGGGTCTGGAGTATCCAAGCGTTAGAAGGTTTAATTGATCTGTGAGTGACGTCTTGTGCAGTCTGGGCCGACAGCCAGCACTCCAGCCCTCTGCTTCCTCAGCAGTAAAGCGGACACCCAGAACAGCCACTGTGTCTTGGAGAATCTTGTAGGTTCAATGAATGCAATTATGCATGATAAGTGCTTAACACAGACCCTCACCCAGAGGAGGGGTCAGTAACTCTATCATACAATTACCGGTATAGCCTCCAATCGTATATTTGGTCCCAGATAGAGCCTTCCTTTAACATCTTTGACTTCAGAGGTCACCAAATGTTTTCTGGAAAGAGCTGATAGTAAGTGTTGCCTGCTTGGTGGGCCACGTTGGCGTTTCCTGCAGCCTGCTCCTGTGTTGCGGAAGCGGCCGTGAGCATTAGGTAAACGAACTGCCAAGTCTGCAGTGTGGATCTGCCTTTACAGAGACTGAAATCTGCGTTTCGTATCATTTGCACCTGTCGTGAATTACTCTCCTTTTGATTATTTTGAGCCATTTAAAAATACAAAAACCATTCATGGCTTGAACTGTCAGAAAGAAAAAAAAAAAAAAAGCAGGCCAGATTTGGTTCACAGGCTGTGCTTTGCTGAGTCTTGTTTTAGTCTTGACTGTTTCTTCATGTGGTAAAAGAGCATAGTGAGGTTCCTGGCGTTTCTGTGGGTCCCTTTGTTTGTTTAGGGTTCTCCGTGCTGTTGTCTTAGGCTCTGTCTCTCTCCTGCTCCCTTGTTTTCACTCTCTGGCACTGCTGTGTTACACTGGACCACAGTTTGCACAGGCTGAGGTCTGATGCCAGCAATAGGCCCAGGACCTGTCTCCCAAAGCCCTGGCACAAGATCAGTGGCCCCTACCAAATTCCAAGCTTGTGCTGAGACTTTTCGAGCTATCTCCTAGCAACGCCTTCTGTTCTTTCTCCCTTTGTAGTCTCCCCACCCCCTGCCATTCAGACTTCCCAGCCTAGGCCTTACAAAGAGGGCTGGGGATCCCTGGGCTGCATAGTGGAGTCAGTCCATCTGTAGGCCCTTCCCCCAGGCTGGGGGTTCTGGGGGTTCACTAGCCTTCTGGGCCACTGTAGCTGTGGACTCATAGGAGGAGGCCCACAATGTCATGTTACTTGCTTGGTTTATATTATTTGGGTGTCTTCAGTTCATATAATCAGAAAAAAAAAAAATTTAAGATCCACAAGCAAAACAGAAGTAAAGTGTATTAGAGAACACAAAACATTCTGTTCCTAAACCACGTAGGAGGGGAAAATCTTCATGTTTTCCCTCTTGGGAGCATGTGGCTATCTGGCAGATGTCAGCGAGGGGCACTGCTAGAGCCCAGTCATATGTGCTTGACACTTTAACAGACAAAGTGGAGTAGGTATTTTTAGATGTATTTGGTTGTTGCAGCGTCTCACTGTGCAGCTCAGCCTCGTGGTGATCCTCCTGCTTTTAGTCTCCCCAGTGCTGGGATTACAGGTGTGTGCCACTATGCCCAGACTCTGGCCCACTCAGCCCACCCTGGAGACAGGTCTGGCGCAGCATGTGGTGCCGGGGATAGTCCCTGCATTCTCCTGCACTTGCCTAGGCAGGCACTGTAGTCCGCTGAGCTGTCTTGCCAACTCCAAAGTGGAGTTGTTTTGAAATAAGATTGTAAGGGGCTGGGGAGATAGCCCAGTAGAACAAGCGCTTGCCTAGCAAGCGCAGGGTCCCGAGTTCGATCCACCCGGTCCTGAAAAAAAAAAAAGAAAGAAGATTGTATTAACATAGTAAATCCTCCTGCCAGCAACAACTGATAGTATCCCTAACCTGCACCATCTGGGACACTCAATTTAATCAAAATATTTAATCAAGAATGTATACTTTTAAAAATGTTGTAACACACGCTGCTAACCTGCCTTCCTAGCGTAGCTGTGTGCTCTCACCCGTACTCCCTGCTGGTGCTTCCTTCAGGGTACCTTCACCTGCACTTGATTTTATCAGATTTTTTTCCCCACCACTGCGAAAGGTGAAAAGATGTTCTCTCTTTTAATTATCTTCTTGCTGATAACAGATATTGAGTGTGTTCCTCTCCCCTGACCTGGAATACTTGCAGAGTCACGGTCCCAGGTCCAAGGCTGTGGCTCAGGGGTAGAGCACTTGCCTGGCACACTCAGGTCCCTTTGTTGGATTCTTAGCACCACACGATGGAAACAAAGAGTACAAATTCATAGTCAAGAGGAAACAGAAGGGTACAGTGGTGTGTGCCTGTAGTCTCATCTGCTTGGGAGACTGAGGCACAAGGATCGGAAGTTTGAGGCCAACCTGGGCAACTTAAAAAGAGCCTTTGTCTTAAAAAAATAAAAATAAGAGAAACCTATGGGGGGCACCTGCTTTAATCTTAGTACTCGGAAGGCTGAAGTAGAGAGATCAGAAGTTCAAGGCCACCCTGGGCATTTTACTGAGACCCAGTCCCAAATAAAAAAAAATCAAAAGGACTATGTGTGCAGCTCAGTGGTAGACTGCCTGCCTAGTGTGTATAACACTCAGGGCAGGGAGAAGAGACTCTTTTACTGACCAAGCGCTGGGTGGAGTTGGATAATCCCAGACAGGACGCCTGCCACTGCTACTCAGCAGCCCATGGTATTGGACAGCCTTCTGCTCCTTTTTTACTTTTTGAATCTGCAAAGTGGCAGTGATCCCCTTGAGTACTGTTAGGAGGTCCTAGCGTTGCGCAGAGTGGATGTGAAGCCCTCATTAAATGCTGGCGAGAGTGGCTCTTGCAGAATTCTCTGCAGAGATATTTCTGTAAGTTCATGTGTTTGGGGGCTCCACTGTTAGGAAAGAGAGAGGCTGCCTGGGTCAGGAAGGGATAGCAAAGTCCTCTGTCGAGCAGGACCCTGTCCTGCTACGGTTTTAATCACAGGTTTGGTAGTACAGATCCAAGGTTTATTCTCCACTTGAGGAAAACCCCAGAGAGATTTTGTGTTTACCAAAGCCCCCCTGCACCAGCTAACTAGATGTCAAGTTCTCCACTTCTGGCTGGAATTCTTCCAGCTCAGTGTGGTAACACCAGCTCACGCTGGTTAGAAGCCTGGCAGTTATGTATGTCCTTGAACGGCCAAGATGGGAAGGGAGATAAATTGCTGGGAAACACATGCAGGCCATTTGTCACGCCAAATCGTTCCAACCCTGGAGCCCAAGAGGACAAGGTAATTAGGAAGAGTATCACTAGGAGTAGATGCTCTTCAGCAAATGATACTAGAACGATTGAATATCCATAGTGGGGGAAAGATTGACTATGATACTTATTTCATTTCATGTTTATCAATTAATCTGAAGTGAGTCATAGAAGAAAACAGAAAGTAAAACTTCTAGAAGAAAGTGTAGGAAATTCTTCGCAACTTTGAGGAGGGGAAAGCCTTCTTAGGACATAAAAAGCACAAACTATAAAATGTACCGTAGATACACAGGACTTCATCACGATTTAAGACTTCCGCTCTTTGGAAGATACTACTTAGAAAATGTGTATCCTCCTTGTATCTAACAAGTGATCTCTGTCTTGGATATGATACGATTTCTTATAATACTATAATAAAAAGACATCCAAATTTTATTTTATTTATTTTTTTATTTTCGGGGGGCTGGTACTGGGGATTGAACTCAGGATCTTGCACTTGCCAGGCAAGCACTTACTCTCCTGAGCTATCTCCCCAGCCCCGACATCCCAATTTTAAGAAAGTCTAAACATTCTAATAGATGCTTTGTAAAAGAAAATGTGTGAGTAGCTAAGAAATGCATGAAAACATTCTTAGCAGGAAAATGTACATTAAAGCACAATAAGATGCCAATATCCACCTAGAAGGATGACTAAATTTAAAGTTAGAAAAAAAGTACTGGGGTGTATGTAGCTCTCTGGTAGAGCTAACTGGGTTCAATCATGAGCATCTCAAACAATAAATTAGTTAAAAACTAATACCAAGTGTTGATGAAGAACTGAAGCTGTTGTTAAATTACTGGTGGGAATAGAAAAGGAATAGAATGCCTTTGGGGACATTGTGTAATTTGTCGGTTTCATAAAAGGACGTGCTCATGCTCACTGGACGGCACAACAGTACCACTCTTTGTCCTTTTTCTTGTTTTGGAGCCCAGCACTTGTGCGTGAAGCCAGAGTGTTCAGCGCGGCAGGCCTCTACCACACAAGTAATCCTCAGTCCTAGTGTTCTTCTCTGAACCGTATATTCGTTGTGCGCTTCATTTTGCCCCCCAGGTTCCTGTGTTGAACTCCTAACCTCCAGTACCTCAAAACATGACTGACTGTGTTTGTAGACTCAGCCTTTGAAGAAGTAATTAAGGGAACATAAGTCCATTAAACTTAGAGGAGACCTAAAGCAGCCTGCCTGGTATCTTCCCCCCCCCCCCGCCCCCCGGAACCAGGGATTGAACTCAGGCCCTTGCACGTGCCAGACAAGCACTTATTCTACTGAGCCATCTTCCCCAGCCCCATTGCCTGGTATCTTGATAAGAAGAGAAGGTGTGGAGCCAGGCGCAAGCCTGTAAGCCCAGCTGCAGGGAAAGCCGGGACAGCGGCTGGCCTGGGCGAAGCGGTGAGACTTCCTTCTCAAAAAGAAAAGTGGCCTATGGTTGACATTTATAATTCTAGTGCACTAGGAGGCTGAGACAGGAGGGCTGTCAGCTTGAAGTAGCCTAGGCAACTTGGCTACTTAGGGAGAACCTGTCTCAAAAATAAAAATAAAAAGGGCTGGAGATGTAGTCCAGTGCAAAGACCCAGGGGTTCAGTTCCCAGTACCACATACTAAAAAGAAAAAACTGAGGAAGAGCAGGAGGAGGAGGAGAAAATTTTGACATGAAGGATACTAGGATGTATGAGAAGAAAAGAAATTGTGAGGGTGAGGAAGATAGTTCAGTGGCATAAGCCCTTGTCTGGCAAGTGCAAGGTCTTGAGTTAGATTCCCAGTACCAAAATCAATCAAACAAAAAATCCGAACTAAACATAGACCATCTGCAAGCCAAAGAGATCAGCTTCTGGAGAAACCAAACCTATTGACACCTTGGTCTTAGATTTTCAGCCTTCAGAACTATAAGAAATAAAGTTCTGTTGTTGAAGCTATTTAATCTGGTGTTTCATTTCAGCAGCCCTAGCCAACTAATACAATATCCAAGAAAAAGAAAAACCTGTATCTAATATGAAGATTAACATGCTGATGTTCTTAGAAACTTTACTTATAAAGACTAAGGAGTGGAAGCAACCCATGTGTTTTTCAGCTGATGAGTAGCTGAAGAAGTCAAATATCCGTTCAATGGAATATTACTCAACCGTTAAAAATAACTGAACTGCCAATACCTGTAGGAATTTGGTGACCCTCAAAGTCAAAGGAACTAGAGATAAACGTATATATTATCTGGTTCCACTTACATCAGAATCTGAAAAACCTATTAAAACAGAAAGATCAGTGGTTGTCTGGGAGGAGTTAGGAGAAATATGAGGGACCATTTTAGGGTAATGGAATATTCTATATCTTGAGTGTGGCTGTGCTTATACAAGTGAGTTCAATGGCCAAAGAACACCAGACTACACAGTGAAGGTATATTTTGTCGTGTTTCTGTTACACCTCAATAAAAGTGATATGAGGAAGAGCTCTCCCACAAAGTGACCTCCTCAGCCCAAATTAGGAGTTTTGAAAGTAAGCATGCCCCGGAGCTGAGGGAGCCCTGCCCCAGTGGCGCGGCTTCTGGCTGGGCTGCCACAGCGTTCTGTTCCTGCAGGAGGTCCGAGGAGGACACCAGCGAGAACGAGGCAGCGGCTGAGGAGGAGGAGGAGGAGGAAGAGGAAGAGGGAGAAGAGGATGTTTTCACTGAGAAGCCCTCGCCAGACACAGATGGGTACCCAGCTGTGAAGGTAAGAGGTGCCCTCACTCCGCGTGGCGATGAGGACGTTACCATCAGCCCTGGAACGTCAGCAGTCGGAAAGATTTGGGGCTTAGTCACGCCCTTTCTCTGCATGGCCTGCAGCAGCTTGTTTAAGAGTGTCCCCTCCTGGACTTCGGGTGACCATGACTCAGGAGGGGCTGACTTGCCCTGTGTTCTTTTTTTTTCTTTTCTTTCTTTCTTTTTTTTTTTTTTTTTTTCGGAACCGGGGATTGAACTCAGACCCTTGTGCTTGCCGGGCAAGCACTTATTCCACTGAGCCATCTCCCCGGCCCCCTGTTTCTTTGTTTCTTTCTTTCTTTCTTTCTTTCTTTCTTTCTTTCTTTTTTTTCTTTTTCCATAATTTTATTGAGGAAAAAAAAATAGCAATGAGACAGTTTCAAATCGGTCTTGCCCTGTCTTCTGCCTCCTGTGCATTCCCTATTTCTCTGGATGGTTGGCAGTCGCAGGGACCTTACCTCCAGCCCAGACCCGCTGCCCCAGGCTGTGCTGTCTTAGGCAGGTGACTCATCCCTGGGTGGCCTCCGTTTCCTCCTGTCTGAAGTGGCCTGGCCTTCGCAGCCCCTTGGCAGGTTCAGAGGCTTGGGAGGAACTGGTTTCTTCATTTGGGTGTGTGTAAAGTGCGGTGGGAGAAAGGAGTCTGGCGGGTCAGTTCTGGCTTCATGTTTCCCATTCTCTAGAGTGAGGTTAGATTTGCTTTCCTTAGACAGCTCGGTGGTCTTTCCGCTGCAGGGAGCTTGTGCTTGAGCACCCAGCATATCTGAACCAAGGCTCCCCAGCTAGGGCTGCAGGTTGTCCCCCAAGTGCCTGGCTGCGGGGCTCCAGCAGAATTTGCGCCTTTCTTCTAACTCCTCCCCACCCAGGGGTCGCTGCAGTTCTTTGGCCAGGCCAGTGGGGGCGCCTTTTCAAAATCACACACAGTTGCATTTAAGATGACAAGTCTCTACCTTTAAGGTTTTTGTTTTCGTGGTGGTCGCAGTGCATGAACAATAGAAATCTTTATGCCCTTTGAAAAGGCTCCTGGCTGCTTCTGTCGTTCCAAGGAAGCTTCAGTGATTGTGGTGAGAGCAGTGGAGGCCTCGAGTGCGGTCCATCTAAATCCCAGCTTGTACCTAAGTCTTGAGGATGTGAGGTCCAGGATGTTAGGGCTTGCGGAACCTCTCCTGCTCCCGTGAGTCTGTCTGGGCACCCTCCCAGCAAGGCTCCACTGGTTATCCCAGTAGTGCTCAAGTGAGGAAGCCCAGAGGGCCACAGGCATCGTGGCTAAGTGGCAGGTCACGAGACTTCCGGCGAGGTGCTAAGATTTCGTGGACCCTGGGGCCTCAAGGCTGTGGCTTTTTCCACAGGTGGACAAAGAGACCAACACAGATGCTGTGGCCCCCTCCCCCACCGTGGTGCGGCCCAAGGACCGGAGGGTGGGTGCTCCTTCTTCGGGGCCATTTCTTCGGGGAAGCACCATTATCCGCTCAAAGACCTTCTCCCCTGGACCCCAGAGCCAGTACGTGTGCCGGGTAAGCAAGCACATGGTGCCTTTCTCCTCCCCTTAGGTACCCCAGAGGCCCCCTGAAGGAGCACATGTGACAACACTCGTGTGGTTGGCTTTCCTCCTACAGGCTAACCAGCCTCAGTTTCCCAAAAGGAGATTCACAGATATATTTCCCAAGATTGGGTTCTTTAATTGATTGATTGACTGATTATTGTTATTATTAATGACCATAGGAAAATAACATGTCATCAAATAAGCATTTCACAAGCAGCAGGTGGAGGAAGACTTCACTTACAATTAAAGAATTTTCAAGTATGGGGCTAGGGAATGTAGCTCAGCGGTAGAGCACTTGCTAGCGTGCCTGAGGCCCTGGGTTAAATCCCCAGTGTTGTAAAATGCAACCATACAGTAAAGAATAAATAAATAATACCAACATGCATACCCCAAACTGGAAGGTTGTGTACCAAAATATCCATTGTATTTACTTCTGTTTAGTAAATGAATACTTGCTTTCTGATTTTTTTCCTCCTCTTTAGTACTGGGGATTGAAACCCAGGCTGCATCTCCAGACCTTTTAAAGTTTTATTTATTTCGAGACAATGTTTTTGCTACCTTCACCAGGCTGGCCTGAACCTGAGGATCTTCCTATCTCATCCTCCCAGAATGCTGGGATTATGGGCATGTGCTTCTACGCCCCATTCCTGTCTTCTGTGAACTTTTTGGAAACCTGATTATTTTTGAAACCAAAAAATGGTACTAGCTAAAGAAATAGCTACTAAATGCCTGGTGTTAGAAATCCAAAAAGCCAAGCAGGGAACCCAGTAACCAAGGGCTAAAACCTGAGAAAGGTCAGCCGGCGTGACCCTGTGGAAGTAGAATACTGGTTTACTGGATTGCTCTTTGTCCAGCGGTTCCTTCTACATTTGACTTTTTCCATGTAATTATCTTTAAAAGGACTCTAGATGAAGATTAAGTGGGACAACAGCGAAATGAGGCCTGCATGGCTTTGCTTTTGAATTGCTGCAAAATCACCATCTCTACTGGTGCATTGCACAAAATAGTAGGAATGAAGTGTTTCTGCCACAGGAAGCCCATCTGACTCCCCATCACATCGGTGGACCAGGCAGGGTTCTTGTTCTCTTGCAGGATTGTTTTAGATAAAGCAGAGGGAAAGCTCAGCAGGCAACACCCTCTTATTTCTTCCTTATGGAGCCCTGCCCTGTCCTGCCTTTCCTCAGGTTACGCAGCCTTCAGGTGTT
>NDGN011416030.1:0-10366 GCA_002564285.1 Tympanoctomys barrerae
AAAAAAAAAAAAAAAAAAGCTGTCAAAATACAGACATTTGAGTTTAGAGAAAATCTGGTTCTTCATTAATTTAATCCTTATCAATCCACTTTCTATAGTTACTGTTCCATTAAATGTGTGCTACCCCTCCCCCTGCATGTCTTGTTGGCCAATAAAAGCAAGCTAACTATGGAGGTAGCTGAGCCAGTCCATTAGAGGCAAACTCCTTCCAGTCTTCCTTGTACCCTGAAATTTGTCTCTTTTTTGTTCCCTATCACCATCCCCCCTACAGGTATTCCAGAGTCTGTTATGTCTTCCATAATTCTGTAACTTTAAAAATACAATAGCAGAAGAAAGAACCAGTTAACCTGGAGGTAAAATGGCAGAAACAAGCTAAACCAGGACATTGAGAAGACAGCATAAAGCAGGAGCTGAGCAATGAGAGCACCTGACTGGTGTGTGGGCAGAACCTCTGGGATGTTCACCCTTGACCAGCAACTTGATGGGCTTGAGGGAGGCCCTGGAATCAGTAAAAACCCTTCAGGATGTGTCCAGGTGGGACATGGGGTCCACCTTGGGGACCACTCTGGTCTCTGGCCCCTTCGTCCTGGGTTCTTGGTCTGCTCTCTGCTTCTGAGGCTTTGCCCTACCAGGCTCTACTGCTGTGACACTTCTCCTCAGAGCTCACCTCAAACTGAAAGCCAAAGTTAGTCCCTCCTTTAAGTGCTGTTGTCAGGTATTTTGTCCCAGCACTGAAAAGCTGACTAAACACAGCCCCAAAGAAGAGTGATAACGAGGCAGAAGCAATCCCTAAATATGTAGTAATCAAGAATGTTCAAAATAGGAGAATGGTGCCAACACACACATTTATCAAGTCACAGCAAGAAAATAAAAGACCAAAAGAAAAGCACATATATGCACATCATAGTCAAAATTCTGAAAGCCGAATAAAACCATTGGGGATTTTATTTTAAAAAAGACACTACATTCAGGAAACAACAATAAAATGGCTAGATTATCCCCCAGAAAATGTGGAAGAAAATGACATCTTTAAAATGTCAAGAAAGGACTTCGGGCCATAGTTGGATGCACATAAGTAACAGTGTCCGCAGACACGAGGTGAGGCTGGTTGGTCTCGCTCCATCCACAGGACCAGCCCTGGGTGCTCCAGGATTCCCTCAAGAAACAGGAAGAGGGTCTGACAGGGCAGCCTGGGCTGCTCCTGCCTGTGGCTGCTTTAATTGATGTTGCTGCCTTCCTTCATATTCTCCCTTGGTGGGTGAGACTTTGTCCTGTTGAGCAACCCTGTGGCTCCTGACATAGGAGCTGGATTGTTACCAGCCCCACTGGCCTGCCATCATTAGCAGACTCCAAAGGCAGTGGCCTGGGACAGGATATGGGGGCAGACTGGATGCAAGGAGCCCCTCCTGCCCCACTGTGTCTCTGCCTACAACAGAGACCCTGTTAAGTCTCTGTGTAAATTCCCAGCTGACTCTGGGCTGGCCCTGTGAGCACGCACACCCTTGGCAACCAGCTAGTGGAGTTTGTCCACAGCCTGAACACTAGGGATGCTAGGTGCCAAGGTTGTACTGCACAAACACAAGCCACCCAAGGCCCTGGTGGCTGGGGTCACTGTGGCTGTACAGAAGTGGGGAGGTGGGCCCAGGAGTCTCCCTTTAGAGCTCCCCCTGCTGCACAGAGCAGTGAAGTGAGGCTCCAGCAGTAGAGGAAGCCCCACCCCAGACACCCTCCCTTTGGGTGCTCAGAGCACCAGCCCTGGCCCCTCCTCCCACTCAGCCTGCAGCAGGTGACTCCCTGCCTGCCTGGGGGCTGCTCACCAGGTGCCTGTGCATAACCATGTCCTGTATCTGTCATCCTCTCCACTGTACAGAGCAGCCTTATTGCCCAGGCCCCCAAACCTGGAACTGGGTCCCAGTTCCCCTCACTCCTCACTGGGGTCCCCTCACTGTGCCTTTGGCATGGGAGAGGCCAGGGCATCTTCCAGGAGGCATCTGGTCTGGGGCACAGGGCCAGCCACTGGGACTCCAGTTCCTCTCTACCCCCAGATCTGGGGACAGCAGGGGCTGTCTCATGGATACAGATGGAAGCGACACCATGCCCAAGCAAGTATGGGGACGGTCTGTCCATGAAGTACCCATGGGCAGTCCTATTCCTCCCATGGCAGGTGACCCAGGGCTGCATCACATTCAGCCAGGCCTGTGCCTTATGAGTAATCAGGCCACACAGGAGGGGCTCCCGACCCTTTCCCTGTGACAGGCTGTGGAGCCACAGGCCATGAAACCATGTCCTCTGTATCATTTCCACCACAAGCGAAGGACTGATACCCTTGCAGCATGGATGTTGGACAGAGCCTGTGGGAGGTAGGGTTATGGGGCTATCCCGAGAGTCAGCGGCAGGGTGGTGGGGACAGGAAGAGAGGACAGAGAGGGTGAGAGCTCAGACCTCAGACGCCTCTTCTACCATACAAATAACCTCAGACTGGAACCAAGAAAGGACCTGGCACTCAGATGGGAGCCAGGCGCCCAGAGTTGCCCTCAGGTGTCCCCAGGACCATTGCAATTTGCAAAGAAGTAAGTACTTGCCTGTGATTCACTTCATGGGCCATTAACTCTGAATCATAATGCCCCATTTTCCATAAATGTGACTTTTAAAGCTCTGCTCATAATGGGTTCATTATGTTTGGAAATGATAATTTTCTCTGAAAGAACTCATTTCCAATTGCATTATGAAGTTCTATAGAAAAGGAGGCTCTGTGGGTGAAGCAGCTTCATGGGTCTCATCAGGTGCCCACCCTGCCAACACCTGTGTCAACAGGCTTGCCAAAGGCGCCATTTCTTCAGGTCCCATCCCCAGGTGCTTAGTGTCCATGGGTCCAGCAGGCTTTTGGGCCCCTGGAACAGATGGTGGGGGGACAAGATGAAGGGTGGGCAAAGTCCAGGTAGCCCCAGGAGCCAAGGCTGAGCTGTGCAGTATGCTGGGGTCTCAAGCCCACCCCTACCAGTGTATCCCAAAGCTGGCAGTCACTCTGCTGTCCCAGAGGCTATTTCCCTTCCTTCTAGTTTCAGGCACTGCAGCTTTCTCAGTCCTGATCCCCAGTGTCCCCTCCTCACCAGAGACACAGCTGGAGAGACGATGGCATCAATCAAGTCAATTAAAACTTGTATAGGTCTCCAGTTGGAGGGGTGAGACAATTAATTAGTGGCTGCCTTGGACATCTGAGTAGTCCCAAGTGATCAAAGTGCTGGAGCTGGCAGGAATGGGGCCAAATTCAGAAGCTGTCCCTGGCTGGAAATGTCCAAACAGAACTAGGGACTAAGAACTCCCCAGCACCTGAACAATCTGTCCTCAGAATCAACACTGGGGTTTCCTACCTGTGGGAGAGGTCTGTGAGCCCACGGCTGTTGTCTTCCTGGTGCCATGGGGCCATTTGGAAAACATGGCCCATTCAGGAATCTCATGTCCTGGGTGAAGAGGCTGCGTGTAGGGCAGCACAGAGGACTCCTGGGTGCTGGAACATGGGAGTGGATGGTGGAGTGAGGTGGGAACCCCAGAGGCACATGTCCTCACCACACCCTGGAGTCAAACCCTTGAGCCTGCCCCCAGTGACAGTATGGGGGTTCCTCGTACCTCAGCAATGCCATGCCCCTCCTTTTTGCTTTGTCACTGTGAACAGCTCTGACATCCTTGCTGCACCCTACTCCCAGGGCCACACCCTGGCCATAGTCAGGACTCTGGGCCAGATACACACATGACCAAAGAGGCATGGACTTTAGCTGCCTTAGCGTGCATCTGGGGACCTTCCCTTGTCAGCCACGTGGCCTCTGGGAGCTATTGCACTGCTCTGTGCCTCAGTCTGCTCATTTGGGAAATGCAACTGGAAGGAGAACCAGCTGCACTGAGCCGCTGAGATTTCAATGAATTAATACATATGTAGTGCTGGCACAAACAGGAAGGCAGACAGGGCTTGGTGATCTTAATGGTCACAAAAGTGACGTCTGGGTTTCTATCTAAGTCCTGGATAGGCACTGTGCTCCCCCAGCATGCAGCCTGGCATGGAGAGCTGCATTTGGGCAGCTCCTTCCCATGGCTGAGGGATGGAGTTCCCCTCAAAGCTCAGGGGCTATAAGGAGTACTGATCAGAAGAGCATCCTGGAGGACAGGCCACCTGCACTATGCACTGCTAGGACACAGTCAGGACAATGATCATGCTACACCTCAGAGGCCCACCTGAGGCCAGGCATGAGGCCACAGGCGTAAAAAGACATACGCTAAGGCTAGGACAGAGCCATGGCAGCTGTCAGGCCATTACCTGGATGCTATCTTTACTGCAGTGGCCTACATGGGGCAGGTACAGTCAATACAGGCCCCAGGCCTAGGCCCTTAAAGGGAGCTCCCTCCCCACAAAGCATTTGGGGCTTTCACAGGGACCGGTCACACGGGGCTCAGCATCACTGTTTCACATCCCAGCAATGGCTGCAACTGCGGGGCCTTGAGGGCCGGGCAGGAAGCCCCAGATCCTGGGGTGCCCTGCCTAAGGACAAAAGATTCTAGGGTATCCAGAAGAGAGCAGTTGGGTTTCCACCTGGAGATTCAGGCAGGTCCCCTTCCCTGAAGCCTGTGCCCAGTTTCCCAGCAAGGTGATTGCTTGTGGTAGGGTTGTTTTGAGACTTGTGTCCCACTCTCCTTGTCACTGAGCCCAGGAGGGCTGCCTCTGGTACCTACAGGGCAGAAGCCACAGAGGCGAATATCTGAGCCCGCCTGAGATCTCTGCACCTGGTCTTGAGGACAATGTTCCATGGTTCCAGAGAGAGCAGGGGAGCCTGGACCTGAAGATGCAGCTGAGAGAATTCCTGGGGCCCAGAGGAAGAGCCGGAAGCACCAGCCTCCACCTCCACCCTGTAGCACCCCAAGTAAACACCAAGCACAATGCTCAGTGCTGCACACTCCTCCTTTTTTCTCATGGCAAGAGAATGCTGTTGCCATTCCAGGTAAGGCTGGGCTTTGCCCAAGGTCAGAAACAGCACAGCTGAGTGGATAGCTACAGGATTGCCACTGTGCTTAAGGCACGAGGTGGATCCAGCAGCAGAGGTACCTGGTCGCTGNGTGATGTTTCAGACCCCCTACCTATCCCAGCCTTGCTGCTACATCTGCCTAGTCCTCTGGTCGAGCCCTCTTAACCCTGGCCTCCCAGGATCTCCATTGGCCCCAGGCACAGCCCACAGGACCTTGTCCAAGCAGTTTCAGGGCCCTGTGGACACCTGCCCTTGCTGGACTACTCCGCTGATGACTATCCTCCAGGGTCCAACCACCACCCAGAGCCCCACCCTTAAGTACATGAGGCTTGGGGGGGTAGCTAGATGAATACTCATTAACACTGCACATCGCTAGACAACACCTGAGGCTGGATAATGGATTCAAAGGAACTACTCTCCCCCAACGCCCCCCCCCAACACTTTGGGTACATGTTTACAGTACAGAATGTTGGCATTCTTTGTATGGGGCTGGTATGTACATAACACATCTGGATGCTCTTGAACCACAGAGGGCTACGCAGTTATAGTCAACACTGAGGAATGAGGAAACTCTCAGCTTACCAGCAGGAGGGACACAACTGTCACCTAAGTCCTCCCCACACTCTACCCTTGAAAACTGGCCCCAGTACCTTTTCTAAAGAGCAAACAGATGCTGAAGCATGCACCACTGTCTCTCAAGACATTAACATCCTTTATACATGGTTTGCCCTATAGATACATATTTTTTTTAATCTGGGGCACCTAAGTCTGTATTTGGTGAGAAGTGATGTTTAAAACTTGCAGGCCGTTTGCTTTGAGTATATCTGTGTGTGTGTGACTAAATAACCTATATAACACAAACTCCCCACACGGTCCCCTGCTCCCCCCACCTGCTGGGATTTCAGAATCAAGAAGATACTCGTGAGGACAGTCCTAGGACACGCCAAGGGACCCCCACAAGCTCTCGGTGCAATGTTCACACAATTTTATTTAACTAAAACCTATAAAAAAGAACAGGAGTTAAACAGTAAAACAATAAAAAGCCAACACTGGAAAGCGGGTTTCCTCCCACAGCACAGCAGAGACTGTGGCTGCTTCAGGGTCTCCTGGCACTTCAGAGACCATTCCATAAAATACTAGAACACATGTAGGTCATCCCCGTGCTCCTCGGTGGTGTCATCCAAGCAACATCCTTTTCCCCGGCCGGAGCATGGCGCTTTGATTACTTCCAAGTCTCACACCAGACAGCCTTGCACCTCCGCAAGTGCAGTTCTGTGGGATACTCTAAACCGTATGACAGTTGCCTGCATGGAACACCGGTACAAGTCCAATCATTAGTTCAGCAGTCAGTCCAGTTCCCACACTCAGCTCCTCAGTATTCCAGCTCAGGGCCAAACTGCTGGAAGGAGGACAGCTCCTCCAGGGCCAAGACTCCTGTGACAGCCAGGCTGTCAATAGAGCTCCTGGAAACATAGCTCCCACTGTCCACAAAGCCAGTGTCTGGGCTCCAGGTGGGGAACCACAAACCAGGGGCTGAGTGTTCCTGATTCACACTTTGGGGCAAGTAGGACACAATGGTAAAGCCTTTCTTCTGCAGGATCGCATATGCAGGGAACAGCTGCTCCTGTTCACTGTGCTGTGTTTTCTCCAGGATGCTAAGCTGGCACTTGAGCAGGTTGTGCGGCTGGGCTGTTTCCTGGAGCTTCAGTACCCACACTTCAGTAGGCTCCAGCAGCACTTTCCAGCGCTGGCCTATGCTCCTTAGGGCCTGACATGGTTTCATCTTCCGAAGGTAGATGGTGGTACCTTGGAAGGCTACCACACAGAAGACTTGCAGGCCCAGCAACCAGGCCTCAGCCTCCTCCAGCTCCAATGGCCACATAGTGCCCAGCTCTAGCACCATGGGCTCTACAGGAGCCAGCCTCAAACTGGGAAACACTTGCAGGGGAGGGGGTCTCAGCCAATGACTGCAGGCAGGAAGCCCTTCAAACCTCCAGGGAAGGGCCTGAGTCCAGTCACTATGCTCAGAACCCAGGCTGAGAGGCACTGCACTTTGAGGCTCCAGCTCAGTGGGCACCACAGGATCATCCAGGTATTCCTCCTCTGATCCCTGTGAGGCTGAAACCGAGGCCCAGGGCCCCCAGCTAGCCGCAGGCCCTAGGGCTACCGCCTGCTCATGCTCTGCCTCATCCAGCTCCATAGGGTCCCATTCTTCATCCTCCCAGTCATCGGACTCCAGCATATCTTTGAGGTCCAGGAAGGCAACTTTGAAGCAAGTGAAGCAGACCTCCAGAGGGATTCCATGCTGCAGCTCATACAGCCAGGAAGCATAGAGGTAGTCCATACCCTCTCTGCTCTGGCGCACAACCACCGGGGGGCACATGGCCAGGCTGTTGCTTCTAGGAGTTTGTTGGGGACCACACTTGCTAGTACCAGAGAGCAGCTGGGTAGAGGAAGGGAGGAAGACGGACAAGGGCAAGAAGGGTTTCTTGTTCAGAAACTTGGGAGTAGGGCTGAGGCACTGGGTCCCAATGCAATCAGGTCCTGCCAAGATTGGTGACTCTGAGCTTCTGGAAACTTCTCCAGTTGAGGACTGCTCCAGTCTCTGGGAAGACAAAGTGGGGTTAGGTGCCCCCTGGTGGCCCAGCTGCTGGTGCCCGAGAGTAAAGGGGTGCGGGGGTTCAAGCTCATTGGTTGGTCCTACTCAGTTTGAGCGACAGTGTCAGGGGTCCCTTGCCAACTCTCAACCTCGCCAAACACCCCAACCCCCTCAGAGCCCGACAGGCTGGTTCGCGGAGCTCAGGACCCGGAAGCGGGAGCGAGAATACTCCCCGACTCAAGTTGACCACGAGGACTGACGGACCTGTTTCCCCTTGGGCTTCTGCCCAGCCCTAGGCCGCCGAGCCCTCTTAGCGCCCCTCACCTGGTTCCAAGCCTTGAGCTTTGAGCCTCGAGCCCTGAGCCCCGAGCTCCAGCTCCCAGGAGCCAGTGAGGTGGACCCGCCCACCTCGGCCTTTAAAGGACTCCTATGGTGCCCTGCGAACATTTGCATATCTCCCATGAGCCCTGGCTTCAGGAAGAGGAAGTGCTGGCCACGTGCGCGGGAGCAGGCGCGGGTTCGATCCAGCCCTCCAGGTGGGCTGCTCCTCTTCCCCCGCGCTGCCAGCCGCCCCCTGGGCGTGGCCACCGTGCCTGGCTCTGCGCGAGGTCCCATCCCATTTCCGCCGAGATTTTTCGAGTTACGTGCCTCCTTTATAGCTTCCTAATAAAGGTTTCTTAGGAATTTTATAAACTGCCCATTAACTATGTTTAAAACGCATTTTGCTCTTTGTGTTTCATCTTTGCACCCTTTAAATGAAGACTTTTAGATTTTAAAAAAATGGATTTTATTTTTGGAGTTGTGAGTTCGCAGCAAGGGTGAGTGGAAAGCAGAACTCCGCACACCTCACATCCGTGCGCACACGGGACCTTGACGGATGCTGTGACAGCGTGGTTTGCTTATTATAATGGGAGCTGCTTCCCAGGGCTCACCTGCGCACCGCTGTGATGTTGGCCATGCTATGGGTCTGGACACCTACGTGACGCCACGACTCACCACCACCGTATTCATACTTTCACTGGCTCAAATGCTTGAGCCCCCCTTGCGCATCCCTTCCTCTGCCCTGGTCGCCCCCTGATCTGTCTCAGCCCAGTTTTTATTTCTCTCCTTCACTTTGTTTGTTTTGTTTTGTTTTGAGACAGAATCTCGCAATGTAGTTCAGACTGGCCTTAAACTCACGATGTAACCCAGGCTGGCCTAGAACTTGCGGTCTCCCAGTCACCAGTCTCCCTGCCTCAACCGTCCAAGCGCTGGGATTACCGGTATGTACCACCATTCCTGGCTGGTCTTTATATTATGTAATCTTTTCAAATTCTTTTGCTTTCTTATATGCTTGTAAGTGTCCTTCATGGCCTAGTAATAGCTTGAGAGTTCCATTTGTTTATTCATTTGTTCTTTATGGTGTTTGCTTGTTTGTTTTTGAGACAGGCTGTGGTTTTGTAGTACAGAGTGGCTTTCAACTCACTGTGTAGCACAGGCCGGCCCTGAATTTATAGTGATCCTTCTGCCTCAGCCTCCTGAATACTGGTGTGAGCCACCATTCCTGGTTTAGTTTTTCAAATGCAGCCTAATTTTTTTTTGTCAAGTGGACATACAAACTTTATCCATTCATTTTCTGGGGAACGTGACTATCACTTTTAGGTTTTGGTAATTATGACCAACACTGCTATGAACATTGCTATTGGTAAGAAAATGTTTAGTTTTGTAAGAAATGGCCAGCCCATCCCTCAAAGTGACAAAATGGCTCCGCTTTGCATTCCCACCAACATCAGAGGAGATTGCTGTTACACATCACTGTGGACATTTGGTGTCAACATTTTGGATTTGGTCATTCTAGGAGTTAAGGTGGTATCCAGTTGTTTTATTTTTAGTATTTTTTTTTTATGGAACGGTCTACAGGGTGTTCAGGATCTCACTATTATATCGGACTCATAGTGATCCACCTATTTATAGCCTTCTGGCCTGCCACGCCCAACCTCAATTGCCATCTCAGCCTGCCCAACAAGCCCGGGAACCGAACCCCAGACCCTGCACATGCTTGCAGGTGCTTTAATCCACTGAGCTATATGGCCGGCCCTCCAGTTGTTTTAATTTTCACCTCTTTACTTTGTTTTGATGTAATTTTTTAAAATTTAATTTGTGCCTTAACACATAATGCTGTGTTTATGAGTCCATTAGGGAAGCTATAGCGGAAATGGCCTAAAGAAAAATCTATTCTGACAGTTGTGGACTGGGAAAGTCTCAGGTCAAGGCTTGGGCTGAGTCAGCTTCTGTCAGAGCTGCTTCTTAGACAGCTGTCTTTCACTGTTACCACCTGTGGCCGGAGGGCAAGATATCCCTATGGGTGTCTTTCACAGAGGCTCTTGAATTGGTAGCATACCCTGTCTTCTATACTTAAAAAAAAAAAAAAAGAAAAAAGAAAAAAGAATTAGAAAGGCACTAATCCCATTTATGACAGCATAACCCTCATGGTTTGATCACCTACCAAAGGCCCCACATCCTAACACTATCAATTTAGGGGTTGGCTGTTAGCATCGGGCTCCAGGGGTGGCATACAGAGACATTCTGACCACGGAAAAAGTTGGCAGTTTTTGTGTTCTTGTTTGTGTGTTTACTCCTGTGCATCTTTTTCAGTGAGGTGTTTGATCAGGTCTTCTGCTCATTTTTAAATTGGGGTTTTTTGTTTTGTTTTAATTTTTATTTGTGTGTGTGTGTGTGTGTGTGTGGCCAGCTCAGCCCACCAGGGGGCGGGGCT
>NDGN011416041.1:0-23883 GCA_002564285.1 Tympanoctomys barrerae
GTCTACATTCCCACCAGCAGTGGAGAAGGGTTCCCCTTTCCCCACAGCCTCTCCAACATTTGTCGTGGGGTGATTTCTTTGTGACAGCCATTCTTTCTGGAGTGAGACGGTGTCTCAATGCTGTGTTACGTAGCATTTCACGGATGGCTAGTGATGTGGAGCATTTTTTCATGTATTTATTTGCTTCTTGTGTTTCTTCCTCTGAGAAGTGTGTGTTGAGATTGTACTCTTAAGTGTAATAAATTTGTGCATACAAATGTAAATAAGCCTCTGTTTTTCTGGTGTGAGAAAATTAAAGTGAAAATAAGGAACAAAATTTATAACAGATACTATGAAATACGAAGGAAATGTTTAAATGGGAAGGGGAACTAGGGAAGGAGAAAAGGAAGGAAGCAGAAAATAAAATAAGAAAAGAAGGGAAAATGGAAACAGTTTTTGTAAAAAGGAAGGGACGATGCATTGGAAAAGGGGGAGGGGAAAGGGAACACTAGAAGAATCAAGATTTATTATCTTCAAAATGCAATAGGTCGGGGCTTAGATTTTCTTACGGGATGAGCCAAGGATCTTTTCTGCAGAAAAACAGATATACCTCACTCTTCTCTATTTGTTGAAACGACTCTGAGTTCCCCTGAAGTACTCTCAAGTCCTCGTCAGGCACTCACTGGCGCAGTACATGTGCCGGATCTGTGCTCCCGACTCTCCGCTCAGCCCCGCTGCCCCGTGCGTCTGCCCTAACAGTGACGCCTTCTCACTCGAGGGCAGCAGGAAGTTTTCAAGTCACACACGCAAGCCATTTAAGTTGGTTGCTGTTTTTGCAGAGTTACTTTTACTATTCTGAAATTTTAAATTTCTGTATAGATTTTAGGATCTGCCCGCCAATTTCTGGAGGAAAAGGTCAGCTGGAACTCTTATGTGGATCTATAGGCCAGTCAAAAGAAATTCATCAGTGTGATCGAGTCATTCAATTCATGAACACAGAAATAGCTGGGTGGAGTAGAATTTTTATGAAGAAATTCCATGTTGATTTCCATAGTGACGGTACTAGTGGACATTCTCACTCACAACACAGAAGTGTTCCTGTTTCCCCACAACCTCACCAACAGTTGTTATTATTTGATTTCTTGATCATAGCCACTCCTTCCGAAATAAGATGGACTCGGTGTTGCTTTACTTTGCATTCCTCTCATGCCAATGAACTGAACATTTTTTTCAGGTAATATGCCACCTGTACTTCTCTTGATAAGGTTCTATTCATTTCAGTCACCCATTTTTTTTTTTTTTTTTTTTTGGCGGAACCGGGGATTGAACTCAGGCCCTTGTGCTTGCCTGGCAAGCACTTATTCTACTGTGCTATCTCCCTCGCCCCTGATCAGTTGCCCATTTTTGATTGGGTTTTTAATTTTGGGTGGTCTCATTTTTTCCAGTGCTATTAGTCCTAATATGATGCTCAGCAGTAGCTGGCAATCCTTCCCTACTCTGTAGTTTCTCTCTCACCCTGTCCATTGCTTCTTTTGCTGTGCAGAAGCTTTTGAATCTGGTATGATCCTGTTGTTGACTCTTGATGTTATTTCCTTTCAACTGAGATTCTGTCCAAAATGTCCTTGCCCTTGTGCATGTCTTCAAAGTTTGGCCTACTTTATCATCCATCAGACTGTTAATATGCAGGTCTGTGATCATTTTTATTTTGTTTTAGTACTTGGTAAGATATATGGGTCCTGATTTAATCTTCTGAATGTGGATACCCAGTTATCCCAGCAACATTCAATAAACAGGTTGTCTGTCCTCCAGCATGTGGCTTTTGTCTCTGTGAAAGATCACATGACTGAACGTGCCGGGGCTCTTTCTGCTTCCTCCGCACCACTCCACGGCGCACACACCCAGATTCTGTGTCAGGACATGTTGTATTTTCACCGTGTTTTGCAACACTACTTGATGTTCAGGATGCGCCTTCTCCTCCCGTGCTCCTGGTGTCCAGGACTGCGCTTGCGATCAGGAGTCTCTTCCCTGGTTTGTCTTTTCTAAAGAAATCTTATGCCACTCAGCATGTGTATTTAAAGTCAAGCTCTGCATAAGAACCTCCGAGCTACTGCAAGTATTAGGACGTAGTTATTGAGGCAGCACCCCTCAGCAGCACAGTGAGATGCAGCGCCATAGCTGTTACGATGGCTATCGCAATAAAAATGAAAACAGACCAAGTTTTAATGAAGATGTTGAAAAAATGAAATCCCTGTGAATGGCTGGAAGGAATATAAAATTGTGTGGCTGCTGAGGAAAAGAATTTGTCAGTGTTCTAAAGAGTTCAATTGAGAGTTATCATATAAACCAGAAATTCTATCCCTAAGTATATACCCGTAAGAATTAAAGGTACTTTCTCAAGCAAAGCAGGGGTTTGATCACCGGGACCAAGATAAATTAATTAACAATAACAGCGACATGCCATGTAGCAGATGTCACCGCCTCCCCACTTGCACACGCTGGGAAATTCTGCATGGCTTCCGTCGTCTGGGACCTCTGCACACTGCCAGGCGCTGGGCCTCCTCGAGCGAAAGCATGACCCTACCCAGGTACGTTCGCACAAGGAGGACGTACAGCCCCAGTGCACTCGCTTGTGCGGAGCTCTTGCCCTGGAGAGACAGCTGTCTACAGAGTGAGAAGGCGGCACCACCGCCTCAGCGACACGCTGAGCCTTTCCACGCGCTGGGTAGGTTTCCTAGCTTCTATTTGTATGACAGAAAACACCGCTGCTCCATTTTGCATTGTTTCAACTTGCAACCGGAAAACTTATGCTACTGATGATACCGAACTGAGAAGCGCCATGCTTCTGCAAGACAGAAACCCTACCGCACTGTGAGGTGCTGGTCGGCATCACGGCAGCATCCTCCTGATGACATAAACCCATAACGCAGAGCCAGACTACACATCGAACGGGTACAGATGTCACTGCCCTCCATAACTGTAAGGTATAAAGACATGCTTTCCTTAGAAGTGTTATTATTCTCATTTATAAAAAGATAATCTTAATAAATTTATATTCTAATGCACAGTTACATATTTTGGGGTTGTCAGTTAATTTTTATCTGACAGAATGGCTCTACAGAAAATTCTCAGCTACGACTTGAATAGATTATTACTCTATGTCAAGATTTTCTTGACTAGTTTTTTTAGGCACACTGTAAAATTTGAGCAGAAGGAGAGTCCCTGCCTCTCTTTCCTTCCCCTCCACAGCCTCCCACGCGGCCTCCCAATCTCCATGGCCCCAGGAGAGTGGCAAGTTGTTGTCACCAGTGGCCCTGCACTGAGACATCACCCTCGCTTCGCTCTTGGCTCACACTTGGTGTGTGCTGCGTACGGATGTGGACAAACACACAGTGTCACCTGCCCGCGAGCACAGCACCACACGGAGCACATTCGCTCTTAAAGGCCTTCTGTGCTCCACCTGTTCATCCCTCTTGGCCTCCACCTGAAAGCCACTGATGTCTTTACTGTATCCACAGTTTTGTCTCTTTCAGAATGTCATGTAGCTAGAACCAAAAGCATGTTGCCTTTTCAGCTGGATTCTCTCACTTTGCGACACACACTCAAGTCCCCTGCGTGTTGCGTTATCACTTAGTAGCTCACTTTTAGTGCTGAATGATATCCCAACAGCCGCCGAGACTCCCACAGTCACTCCTCCCCTTGCCTACTGCAGTGAGCCTTGCGTCCCTGAGCACTACGTGCTCCGCCTCCCTGAGCACTACGTGCTACGTGCTCCGCCTCCCTGAGCACTACGTGCTACGTGCTCCGCCTCCCTGAGCGCTACGTGCTCCGTCTCCCTGAGCGCTACGTGCTACGTGCTCAGGGAGGGTCTTCTGAGTGAATCAGGGCTGCTCGGCCATGCTGGAGCAGAAGAGCAGGTCACTGTGCACGCGACCTCGTGGCGCACACGGCCCTCCGAGCTCCTCCCTCCGCCTCCCACTTCCTGACAGCCACTGGTGGTTGTCAGCTTTCCTCCAAGGCAGGTCCTCTCCCACACTGTCGCTGCCCAGCCAGAGTCAGCCAACTACGGCCAGAGCCTCCAGAAATCTGGGTCAAAACAAACCCCTCTTCCTTAAAATGCAATGCCGGTGCTTCGTCCTAGCCGTGATGTGAATGACTAAGACATTTACGAAGGACATCTCAGTCTCTTCCAAATGCTGGCAATTATGAATGATGCTGCTGCAATGCTTGTACGCAGGGTTAAGTTTTTAATTCATTTGGAAAAATGCCAAAGAGTAAAACTTCTGCTTCATAAGGTGAAAATACATTTAATTTTGTCAGAAACTGTCCAGAGGTTTTGCACCTAACCAAACCATTTTGCATTCACAGCAGCAAGGAATGAGAGTTCCTGTGGCTCTGAGCCTCATCCAAATTTGAAGGCTTCCGTGTTCGTCATTTCGGCCATTCTCGTGGGGGTGTGGTGGGCAATATACAGCTCGGCTCTTACATGACTTCTTTCATCCTCTTGCCAAACATAACTTAGGTCACTGCATTCAGATAAATCAGCTCTGACATGCCTACAGTTAAAAGCTCCCACTCCCTACACTGCCCGTGCGGCCCTTCACTACCTGGGCCTACATTCACTCGGCCCAGCCCACTACCACAGCACAGCGGAGCCACAGATAAAAATGACGTTCGGCTTATAAAGCATTTTCCTAACTAAGGTTAGATTCTGTGCTAATCCTTAACAAAGTCCAGAAAGGCATTTTAAGATGCTAGGTAGTATTTACTTCAGTGATGTTTGTTGTATGAGTTCTAAGACTATAAATTATTTCTGTAAAAATATTTAAAACAATCCATACAAACTCTTTTCTTTCTAGCAGGACTGTAAACCTCATATGCAGACAATCAGCTCCAAGAACAGAAAGCTTAAAGGGCTTTGTAAAATGTTTAAGTACATTTTTTTTCATTCATATATTTGGTACAGGGTCTCACTACGCAGCTCATACTCATAGTGATCCTCCTGTTTTCAGCTTCCCCAGTGCTGGGATTGCAGGCGCATGCCACCACGCCCAGACTCAGGCACTGGCTCAGTGTACCCCAGGGACAGGGCTGGCGCGTGCCCGGGATCGAACCCTGGTCTCCACATGTACCTTTAAGAGCATTTGAAAGCATGAGGGAGTGCGGGAAACCATCAGGGCAAAAGATAAGAACTGTAAGCACACATCTGTGCTGGAGCACAGGGGGTGCACCAGGCCCTGCCACCTGGGCTTGGGCTCTCAAGGGTCCCCACGAGCCAGGAACAGGACAAGGACCCAGGCTGGTTCCTCGGGTGGCTGAGCTGATCAGACGCTCACCCTGAGAGGAGGCGCCCTGCTCAGCTTGGGCTATGGGAACAATGTAAAAGCAAAATACTGTTCTTCACCTTACAAACTTATAACCACAAGCCCCTATCACTAAGGCTTGGATGTAGCTACGATTCACACCATCTATATGGTGCAGGTATTCAGGCTTAAACTTCAACTTAAAGTGATAGAAAAATCAGCTGCAGAAACACGTGCCAATGGAGTAAGTCTTGGGACATTCTGCTGAGTGAGAGGATCAGGCATGAAACAGCAAGTACTGAAAGGCACCATTAATCTGCGGTAACAGAAAATCAGCGACTGCGCGGCAGAGGGTGTTGTGATTTCTTGAAAAGATGCAAAAGAGGTCTAGCTCAGGACCAGAACAGGCACTTAGCATGTGCAAGGCTTTGGCTTCAATCCCCAGTATTCTCTTCTCAAAAGAGAACAAAGTATAGGTGATGAGAACGGTCTAGGCCTTACACGCGGTAGTGTTTACACACACGTGTGCGATTTTCATCACATGCCTGTGTAAACGCCACCATGTGTAAGGCCTAGACCGTTCTCATCACTTATACTTTGCACTGAACCATTTAATTTTATTGCATAAAGCATATACTTCAATAATAGGCCTTACAAAAGAAATCATCAGCATAAATTTCACACTGAGGATCATGAGTTACTCGTGTGAGTTCAAAGCTCCTGGCACTGTGCTTGACAGTAGGTCTGATGTGTGATAGTATAGTTTAATAAATTAGAATTGGAAAATTAAAATGAGGTGATAATAGTCACCAGGAGAGCCACAACAAGCTGCCTTCAGAAGAAGCCCCCTAGATACAAGACTCAGCCACACAGAAGATCTCATGAAACATGAAACCAAATTAGTAAATAACCAAGCAACAAATGTGCAAAGCCTTCCAATGAAGACCTCGGCATCTCTGAAACTTTAAGCAAAAAGATGTCATTGAAAATTTGGCGAAGAAACCAGAGGCTGTTAAGATTGCACTAGAGATTAAAAAAGCAGCAAAACAGAGCGTCTGAGAGTGGAATTCCAGCCCCTGGAGGAGCACATGCAGGAGGTGAGCTCACAGCGCAGCCGTGAGTCGGGAGACCAGCAGGGCCGACTGGGCCTTCCCACTCAACCGTGAGAGCTCACCGTGGTCCGAGTCCCGACACACACACAGAGCAGGCTGACTTACAGAGCGCTACACGGGGCGTACAGCTTTTAAACAAGTAACACTCAGATCAGTGGAATCC
Source organism: Tympanoctomys barrerae (assembly GCA_002564285.1). Classification (NCBI taxonomy): domain Eukaryota; kingdom Metazoa; phylum Chordata; class Mammalia; order Rodentia; family Octodontidae; genus Tympanoctomys; species Tympanoctomys barrerae. Next base: position 6,555 of record NDGN011416041.1, read on the forward strand.
ACATGAAAGCTTGCTGCATCTCACAGCCGCCCGAGTACCTGCTGGTCACCCACCACTGTGTTAGCAGCAAGTACAAGCTCAGGCTCAACTAATTAAACTATCTTTATATAAAAATACATTTACCTAGTCTAGATCATCAAGTGAAATTTTGCTTTCAATTGATCTAAATATTAAAACAGAAACATTAAATCTACTGGATGAGAAAGGAGGTAGAAATCTTGACAGCACAGGGGCAGGTAGAGATTCTAGAAGCAAAAACCAAACTGCACAGAAAGCACTGCAAAGAATCAACAGCTGGAATCTCATCTTATTGAAAAGTTTTTGCACATCGAAATAAGCCACCAAAAGAGTAAAAGGAAAACCCACGAATCGGAAAATATTTTAGCCAACTGTCCCTCAGACAAATGACTTCTATCTAGAATGTATAGAAATTTTTTTCTAAAAACAGGCCTCAAATTTTCTTAACCTAAAGTGAATTATAACATATGGTCATCCCTTATTTCATAAAAATGTCTGACTTTTATTAGATTTATTTCTAATGTTCTGCACATCATTTTAAAAATACCCAGTAAAGTTAACTGAATTTTTATGTTTCACTCAGAAGTACTTGTGATTAATACATTTAAATGTACCACGTTAAATTCAACAGCTATAGTTCCATGTCGACCTTTACTTCAAGAACTTCCTATGCAAATAAATTTGATATTTGATATTGCATTTTATAAGTACTCTTGCATTTAATAGGCATTGTTTTTAAGAATTTGCAGAAGATTGCTAGCTATTATATAAATCAAAGTAAAATGTTTGAAGATAAAATATTGTAAAAATTTCATCTTGGAAAAACTCAATAAGACAAATACATTTAAAGGAAAATATTTTATCTTCTTTGATGAAGACAAACTATCTGTCCTTAACTAATAAACCTGAAAATACTGCAAAACCATCTTTGTATACTTCTAAATTATATGCATAGCTCATTAGTGTAAGAGTCTTTGGTAAGTCAGTGGTCATGAATTTAATTTTTTAAAAAATCTTATTTACTTTTTATTTGTTTACTTGATACAGGGTCTCACTACACAGCATGGACTTGTAGTGATCCTCCTGCCTCAAGCTGCCAGCATTGGGATTACTGGCGTGTGCCACCATGCCTGATTTTGGTAGTTGGCACTGTGTGCCCAGGGTTCTAGGGCAGGCATGGCATGTAGTACCGGGCATTGAACCAGGGTCCTTGTGCTTGCCAGGCAGGCACTTAGACTGCCGAGCTAGCTCCCCAGCCCCATCATGCATCTGTCAGCAGTACTGTGCAGGGTTACGCGGCTCACCATTCTGTCACAGTTGTCTATTTTGAAATATAAAGCCCAAGTAACAAATTTTGCTGCCACCAATTCTAAAACCACTACCGGTCTTCGGTTCTAAGCGCCATTGTCACTGGCCGCGCGGTTTCCCGAAGGCAGCATCCCACAGGGCCTCTGCGCTCAGCATCTGGCCCTCGAGGTACTCACAGCTGGAGAAAATCAGCGGGCAGGAGTGCTTGTCCATCGGGAAGTTGTGCAGCTGCAGCTGGCACTCGGCGTTGATGGTCAGCCTGCAGGAGAGCCACAGTCACTGGGGGGCCACCACCTGGGCCGGGCACGTGGCACAGCTGGGGTACACAGCGCCGCGGCGCAGCCCGGGAGCGGGTGGCCCGTCCTGCCTGAACTCAGCAGAGCTGTGTGGGCGCTTTTCAATTGTTTATTTTATTTTGCTGTAGCTTTCAGTAGCAGAGAGAACTGCAATTAGTAAAATCCCAACTGTGTCTACAAAGCCAAGCCAAGTCAGAGAGGAGGAAATAAAGCAACTGTCGTTGGTAAGTCATTGTTTTCAGTCTGTCTAAATGAAATCTTCCTCCCTCTGAAGTTGGCATGGTTTTCTGGCATGGGCATTATGTCAAATCAATCCCCACAGGAGGCAGGGACTTCTTGCTTAGCCAGCGCCCTGTCCTTTGAGGGCAGGCGGTGGCCCCAAGCCTGAGCAGGGGTTCCTACTGAGAGTCCCAGGACCAACCCCTCTCTGCTCTGGCTCTCTGAGGGCCAGCATCCTGCCAGAATCTCGTTCTGCCCGCTCGAGGAGCGAGAACACGCCTGTTATAGATCCCAGGTCTTCGAGTGTATTTCATGAGCCAGTCTCCCTGCGGTGGCTTGTGACAACAATCGCTACTGCCGTGATTCCCTGTGGGCAACACTGTTCTTTCCCAGAACTGTGACATTCCCCTGCCTTTGTGGGTGCTGACGTCATCTACACTTATACGCTCTGGACCCTGCTGCACACCAGGAATCACAGGGTTCTCCTCGGGAGCACAAGCATCTGTAACTGAAACTTGTGGCCCAGTGTGGGGTGCAGAAGAGAGGGGGTGAGGAGAGAGTGTGGCCAGGGGCCTGAGGGCAGGGCGACCCCCGCACCCCCACCAGGCTGAGTGTAAAATCCTCAGCCTAGAGCAACAGGAGCCTGGCCCCAGGAAGCCAGAGTTTAGAAGGGGCGGAGCTCCGCACGTGGGAATCTGCTTTTCAAGTCTTAGGGACGGAGGCGCCCAGCTGAAGGGAACTGCGAAGTGGTGGAGGCCAGGAGCTGAGGCCAGAGGGCAGGAGGAGGACAAGCAGCCTCAAGGACAGGGGGAGGAGTGGGGGCGGGAACCAGACCCCGAGAGCAGAGGTGCGCACAGCGCTTCTGGGAAGTCCAGGGAGACGGTCGGCACTGCCCTCTGGAGCTCTGGCTGCGGGATGAGTGGAAGGGCCCGGACGGGCGCTGGCGGTGTGGTGGAGCGTGTGGGGTGCCCTGCGCTCAGTTAGGCCCCAGCAGCGCAGCTGCATGGGGCGCTGGGGACAGACCGAGCGCCATTCCCCCTGGTCTGCCGCAGGGATCCGAGGGCCAAGCCATCCTCGGAAGCACCACTGTCACTTCTTTAGGTTTTAGTGAGGGCCAGCTGACCCGCAGGAGGGCTGTAGAGTAGAGCCCCGCAGCTCGGGACGCCTGGGGAAAGACCACGCCAGCCTGTGTCCCCGTGGTCCCAGATGTGCTTCTGGTCCTGGGGGCGGTGCTGGGGATGAGCCTTGGGCCTTGCACGTGCTAGACAGTGCCAAGGGAGTGCTGAGTCAGACTCACACCCACCTCTATGTTCCCAGCCAAGCGCACACGGGAGGTTAAATGCACAGAAGATAATGTCAAAGCCATCTTCCTGTGGACATGGATCCTGGCAAGGGAGGGTCCTGAGCTCACTGCAGGTCACGTGTGTGCTCTCATTCTCATACACGTGGTGCTGGGCAGTTTTCTAGGATGCTCTACAGTATGCTGAACATGAGAAAGAGTACAACTGAGGGGTAACAGCAGGCTCTCCTGTCAACAATAATTTAAATTCAGGATCTAAAATTAGACCCACAAGGCAGAGAGCCACATGGCAGCAAGAATTGGTGTTAGTGTTTTATAGTATAATAATCATAAATTTATGATGCGTTTCAAAATTCCTGGGAAAGTCCAAAAACTTCCAAGCATATACAAGTGCTGCGTACTGGGGGACACAGAAGTGTTAGCTGCCTGACCTGACGGTGCGCCTTGTGTACGTGACTGAACTCACATCCTGCACCGGAGTGTGAGTACAATGTTACATGCTGACTGAAAGGTTGAAAGGGCAGCCACGTGGCCTCTTACCTCAGAGTGTACAGGATTTTCCCATCATTCCAGATCCTGAGGAGCTGGTTCGGGGTGGTAATCCAGTGTGCCTCTGCGGTCTTGGAGTTGCGGAAGATCGTGTCTGGGATCCAAATCAACCCCACCATGTTGCTGTTCAGAGTAAGTATTTTCATCGTGCTGTTGAATCGAAGGCGACTGTCGGTCCAGGTCTGAGCGAAGAATATGTCGATTTGGTATTCCTGAAACACAGTGAAGAAGAGATGGGCAATTCTGTTAGCGAGTCTTCCATGTGGTTCATGTTCTTTGCATCAGTTTGGGTTTCTTCTGGGTTTGCTTCTCACCTGTCAGCCCTCCTTTGTCAGTGATTAAAAGGCTGCCTGTCCTGACACAGTGGGGCCCCACGACAGATCCAGCACTGAAGGTCAGCAGCCTGAGAATGCGTGACACAGACAGTGCTTGGTGAGCCTCCCCCTGGGCACCACACAGGCATGGCCAGCGCAAGCAGTGGCAGTGGGAGATGGCAGGGCGGGTTCAGCAAGGGACGCAGCCTGCCCACAAAGCCCAACGCGGGCACAGTGCGCCTCTGCCAGCCCATGTCCTGTAAGCGGGGGAGCAGGGTCCACCTCCTCAGTGTGCAATAAAGCAAAAGGGAAGTAACACGATGCAGAGCCCTCGTGTCTGGCCCGGACACGGGGATCTTCAGATACTGTCTTACAGAGCAGCGCTTATCGTTAGTCACAGAGCCCAAACAGTACAACCGGAAATGAGAAAACTCAGAGAATCAGACAAGAGCACAGCACGAGGGCAGAGAGGACAGCCTGCAAGCCAGGCACCCGGCCCAGCACGGGCGGGCCTTCTGCTAGGGGGCACAAGCAGAGCCCTGGCAGCCGCAGGCCTTGCGGTGCCCAGCAGACACAGGGTGGCCGTCAGATAATGAGGACAGGCCTGCCATCACGAAGCAGTCAGAGATTGTCCCCAGATGGGCCCACCTCGGTGACCACTCCTCATCACAGTTCACAGAACTGTCCACTTAAGAAGGATGGAGAGACGGATTGCTAGAGGCTTTAATACCTCTAATATTTGCATAGTCCACATTATGTATAAGATATTACAGAATTCAGTTAACCACCAAGAATTGCCTAGTGACCCTTCCTGCTGAGTTTCCAGTTAAAGAACCTTCCGAAGTACTACAGCAGACGGACTCCTGATACAACTCGTACGGTGCTACCGACTGGGCTCCCCACCACTGTCACACTGGCTTTGCCACGCGGCACACCATCAGCTCCTCAGGAGCACGTGCAAAAGAAGACTCCTGGCCTCACAGAGCTTGTGCTCTAGCCAGGGAAGAAAGGCTGTGCAGAAACGGGCAGCTCAGCACGTGGACGCCAGCCGTCACGCACAGGATGCAGAGGCACGGCGGACTCACCACTCAGGGCTCTAAGCAAGAGACGGAAGGCAGCTGCCAGGGCGTGCACGCGCCTGACACAGCTTCACGAGCTAGGAATCCTAGATCGAACACCGCCGGTGCTCCGAGCTGAGGCTCCAGGAGTAACTACAGCGAGGGGCGCAGCCTCCGTGGTGACAGGAGTTTTACAAAAAGGAGAAGGATCTCCTGCCATTGATGCCCTTTACCATACGACGCATGAGGACGTAGCAGGAAGGCCCTGACCGGACGCTGGGGGGACGCCAGTGCCACGCATGGCCTAGGCAGCTCTGAATGAACCACGAGCCAAACAAAACTCTGATCTACTTGTAAACGACCCAGTCTTTAGTATTGTGCTGTCACTAATGAAATGGAACTGAGCAGCATCCAAGGATTCAATGGAGGAGGAACTGCGGTGCAGGGGGCTGGTGAGTAGCCAGGAGGCGAATGCTGCAGAAGTGGCTGAGGGAGCAGGTCGTCAAAGAGCTGCTCGCAAGCCTTAGGTCAGCGTGGCTCTCACCGTATTAGGGCCTCTCTGGTGCCCTCTACAGTTTACACCCAGGCGTCCCCCCAAAGCCTGCTGTGCTCAGAGGTGGGGCTGCCGGGAGGTGACTGGGCCATGGAGGCAGATGCTCAGGTAGGGTCCCCCATGGCGGTGATTCCAGCTAACTGCGGTGTCGGAAGGTGGAGCCTGGCTGGAGGAGGCGGGCGTGGGGGTGTGGCCCAGGAGGCTCCACCCCCGTCCTTCCGTCCTTCTGTGCTTCTGCTGCCACACCACGAGCTGTTCCCCTCTGTCCTGGAGGCTGCACACTGCACTGCAACCTCTATAACTGTGAGCCAAAGTGAGCCCGTCCACCCGAGCTGTGGGTGTCTGTACGGTGTCTCAGTGACAAGGAAGGAACTAAGACACCATCAAGCCACCACCGCCACCACCTCAGAAGCTCAGCTTTGTCCAAATATGTCCCTGCAGATTAGCAGTTTCTGCTTCTCAAGCGCTTTCCACACATACAAGCCTCTCTCTGACTGACCCCAAACCCAGAACCTCACCTAGGGGGAGGGTCTGGAAGGAACTGAGTGCGGGCGTGTGTGCGCGTGCATGTGTGTGTGTGTGTGTGTGCAGACACACGTGCTGGTGTGCGTTCACATCCACAGACCTTGTCCCCTGTTGGCTGGCTCCGCATGTACCGACTGACCCCGAGCCGGCCGCCAGGCTGGCGTCATGTGTGGGGGAAACGCTGGACAGCCGCGGCACCTGTCACAAGCGAGCACACACCACACGAGCACGCAGCCCGTTCAGCAGAGACTGCAAAGGAGTGTTAGTTAGCATGTGTGGACTGCTAACGGCTGTGCGTGCGAAGTTATCAAGGAAAGAAATTTCTCAGAACAGAATTAGGCATTTTGAAAGCAATTATGAAAGAAAAGAAAAAGATTAATCCGACTCAAGCCTGGGAGCGTCGGAAGAGGCAAAGCTTCTCATCTCATCAGGAGAGGCTTATGCAGAGCCGCCGACAGGGCCCAAAGCCTGCTGCGGCAGCTTTGCAGGAAAAGCCAGAGCCCTCACCAAAACTCCACGGTGAGTGGAGTAAGCCGTCAGCCGACACAACCTCTAGTCATGCAAGCAGCACTCAGGGGAGATGATGAAGCTGCACCCCGAAGCTGGCAGGGCTGAAGAGGGAAAGGGTGAGACAGAAAGCAGGGTGAGAGGGAGAGACACGGACTGTGATGGCAGGGACACAAACTCAGAGGCAGGCCGAGAAAGGGCCGTGCACGTGGCTGAGAACCGCCTGCAGAGGCAGGAAGCCGGGCCTAGAATTCTTCAGGAAGAGCGGGAGCAGCAGGCCGGGCAAGGTGGCTGCTCGGCACCTTTCCACTCCTCTCTCTCACGGACAAATAACTCCCTGGCAAAGCTGCTTCAAGCTCCCAAGGAGGGGCACTCTCCAACGCCAACTTAACATGCAACTTTAAGCATTTTAAGGCCCATGAGCCCTCCGATACCACTGAGCCCACTGCCGGGCTCACAACTGTGGGCTAGTGACAGCAGTATCCCGACTCCACTCCATCCTGGTGCAGCCCGGGGGGAGGACGCGAGCGTGGCTCCTGTCCTGTGGAGGGTAAGCTCAGCAGACCTCGGGGAGTCCCGCACAGACTTGGGGGCTTCGAGCAAGGTGTGGGCACATGTGGCAATCCTGCAGGCACTGGTCCCAGAACCCCTGCTGTCACTCAGAGGTCAGAGGCACACGCCCTTATGTAAAACAGCACAGGAACTGTGGCTAAGCTATGACAGCCTTCCCAAAACTTCACGGCCCCTCTGGAGTCCTCGTGATACCCAGTGCCATGGGATGCCGTGTGCATGCTGCATTTTACTGTTTGTGGAGTAATGCCAATAAAAGTTTGTAAGTAAAGATTCCGCGATCACAGGCTCAACTATACAATACACAAACGAGGGCCAGCGAGACAGCTCAGTGGGCTAAGCGCCTGCCCTCGATCCCCAGCACCACGTGGTACACCGGCCGAGCTCCCGGGCATGCTGGGGAGGCTGAAAACAGGAGGCTCAATTCGAGTCTGAGCTGTGTAGTGAGATCCCGTACCAAATACATTTTTTTTTAAAAAAAGCAAAAACCCTGCATAAATGACACCAGATGGACGACTCTACCCTAATGAGTCTGGAAACGCAGGGGCCTGGGAAGGGCCGGGGGCTGCAGCAGGTTCCTCTGCACATGGCTGCCCTGTGTGGACCTGGTATGGCATTCAGGTAGAGCAGGTGCAAACTGTACCTCTCCTGGAACGTTCTGGACCTGCTCACATGTATTTGATCTGCAGACGGTTGAAACTGTAGCTGGGGAAAGCGCAGAGGCAGGAGCCCACCTGCGTGTGCTGTGTGTGCTGTCTTGATCGACGGGTGACTTTTTGAGCTGCCCCCTTTCAAGAGGAGAGAAACACTTTCTCTGATGAGGAAAAGGAGCCGAGATCTAGGAGTAGATGCAGAGCACGGTGGTCATTGGGCTGTGAGCCAGGTCGTGCAGCTTTCCCTCTTGCTGGAACCTTCTAGAATCACTCTGTTCAGGGAGTGGTATGCACACTTCATATATAAGAAGGTGAGACAGGGAAGAAGAATGTGTCCCGTGTGGCGGGGACGGTGAAGGGCTGGTGTGGGACTCACACTTTACATGACGTGTGGAGCAGAGCTCTGACAATGTGCACTAGACTCATGGCCTGGCCTTGCCACCCAGAGCAGCTCAGACCCAGCCTGTCCCACTGGTGTGGCAGGGAAGGAAAGAACTTTGGAAACGCAGGCTCGAGAGATGGAAACTCTCCTTGGGCAGATGGTGTGTTTGAGGAGGCAGAGGGAGCCATGCTAGGAGACCCAGAGTGGCACCGCTCCTGCAGGAGGCACCTGAGGGCCAGCAGCCCCCTCTCCGCCTCCTCCTCTTGGTCTTGCTCCTGCTCCTTTTCTGACTCACTGTCTCTCTGCCTGTTCTGCCCCCCTCCCTCCTTCCCTCCCTCCCTCTCCTCTCCCTCCTTCCCTCCTCCTCCCTCTTTTCCTCCCTGTCTCTCTCTCTGGCTGCATCCCCATGTAGCTCAGGCTGGGAGTCCTCCTGTCTCTGCCGCACATGTGCTGGGACTACAGACCTGCCCCATCATACCCGCATCCTTCTCTTTCTTTGCTCTTGGCTATAGGGTAATACTGTATTGTCCAGAGCACCCTGAAACTCACTATTTCCCAGGCTGGCTTAAAACTCACGATCACTCTACCTCAGCCTCCCAAGGGCTGGAATTACAAGTATGTGCTGCCTCCTCTTCCACCCCATGGCAGGATTTGGCATCACAGTGATGACTTATTTACCCGCAAAACACCCTACACTTTAAATGAAAGTCAGTTTAAAGAGTATAGCAACAGTTGATATGACATTAGAAGCAGTACACATTTAGAAGACCGAAATGACAGGTATTTTAAGCATGGTTTTAGTATTATGTGTTGCTGTCCACAGTGTAGCTGCTTAGCTCACAGATACCAGCAAATAGAATTAGTCAGGGTGAGAATTCTACCCATTAACTGCTAGCTTCAAAAACCTGAGAGAGATTCTTAGGACCACTTCCTTAACCATTTTGTGTATATAAATGTATGGTTTTGCCCCTGCCATATTTCCTAACTTCTTTCCTTTCTCTATGTTGTTTAATCCTTAAGTTCTCTCTTCCCATTCAACTGTGTTACACCTTTCACAAGGTGCTGTACGTGCTTCCAGAATAAATCCTGAGGGGATTTGGTTGATCTTATCAGACAGCAAAAGTTACATTTTTAGTTCTATAGGTCTTGCCTTAACTTGGTCTTAACCATCTAGAAGAAAAGAGTAAAAGTAAAGCTATATTAATATGCTGAGCTGTAAAAGGCTCAAGTCAACAATTCAGACAATTACCAGCTGTGCTGATAACTCACTACTATTATGGACTGTTGGACTATATTGGGTTATTTTGCTGAACTCAAGTAGTTATAATATTTGGACTGGCATCAAGTATGAAAAGATCCTTTAAGACTTCTCCAAATACAGCTTCTCTAATTGCAACAGAACACCCATCTTGGACAAAACAAAACAAAAAAGGGGGATATAAATAAAGGATAGTTTTATAGTAAAAATATATGTGTATATACAAGATAGGATAGACATTCAGCTACTTTCTCTTAGTTCAATGAGAAGAAAGGTTTGCACTACTAGTGTTTACACAAGATATCATGTCTACATCTTGTCTTCTGAATAGTCACTGTGAAGACAACAATATGCAATGTGTCAATTATTGTAACTGTCCTACTAACCTGTTTTGAAACTGTTGCATTACTATTTTATCTTTCATTCTTATTAAAATGAATAAAAAGTTGAAAACATAACAAGTGAAATTCAGCGTGTGAGAGCAGCAGGGGCATGCACAGGTGCATAGAAGGGCTCATGCTTTTCCTTCCATACTTGCTTACTGGCTTAAGCAGGCAGGAAAGGACGACAGCGCTGCCACAAGCATGTCTGAGGTCTGCAGTGACAGCAGTGACCCCAAGGTAAACCACGTGTCCTAGTCGATGTGTTGCTGGAACAACCTAATGCTGTTCAAAGTTTTCTGCCTGTTGAACCTCATCGTTATACCAGGACAACAGAAACTCAGAAAATGTGAAGGATTTTACCAAAGTTCCTCAGTATGTTGAAATTATTTCCACTTGTACCATGAAAGGCGAAGTGACAGCAGAGCGGCCTTCTCTTCTCTTCGGGTCCTCATTCAGATACCATTTGTGTCTCTTCCAAAAAGTGGAGCTTGGAACTTGATGAACAAAGTGGGGAGCATCCCCCAAAGCTTCTAGGAGGCATGATGCCTTCTCTCCCCGACCCTAGGAGTGTGGAGACCAGGCGGCAGTGCCTTTCCTTGTAGTGGGTGAACCGAGGTCTAGAAACAGGCACAACACAGCGCCCAGAAGAGGGGGGAACGCATCCCCCCACGAGAGGCTGCACACGCCAGCTGCGCCCTTCTCCTCCTGCCTCTTGTCCTCCCCCCGCCCCTCCGGCTCATCCACTGATACAGCCATTCGGTACCCACTGTTCTAACTTGTGCAGTCAACATCTGCCTCTTGGGTGTGGCTGAGGGGCGGCAGCAGCTGAAATCTAGATGTCCAATTTCATGGCATGTGAAAGAAGGAAGCGCGGTGCGTAACACCCTTGTGCTTCACCCTGGGTGCCGCCATCTTCCCTGTGTAGCCTCAGCTTCCTCCTCTGCAAACTGCGAGCACCAAGTGGGGTTAGATGCAAGGACGCTCCAACTCCTGCGTTTCTGCTTCCACAGTCCTACCTGGAGTGAGCCTTTCACTGTTAAAACAAATTTCCATCTCACTTATTTCCAACTCCTTTCTGTGTCTTAGCTTTGCAAGGACATGACTGACCGAGCCCTTCATGTGTTCCATCTCCAACCACTGAAAGGAAAGTTAATGGCTTGAAACCTGTAGCAAGTGGCCAGGAAGTGCCTTCAAGCAAGGCTGTGGAGGCAGGAGTTGGGCCGCCTCCACCCTCTCTGCTGGTGACTGGGGGGAGGGCAGCGGCCTACAGCACCCAGGTGGGGGCAAGAGCCTGCTCACCACAGGTCGGCAATCCTGCCTCCGGCACCCTGCTCAGAGGCGTAAGACTGCGCGGGCCGTGGAGGCTTGTTGTGTCCACACTGACTAATGTTGAAGAAACACTTCCCACCCACAGGGAAATAATTTTCTTTCACCAACTTTTCTGTAGTGGCATTAATCATCCTGTTCTGCAGAGGAAAAAAGATCACTGTCTAAAAATAAATAACATTTTATATAATTCATAAATGGCAATGAAATTAATGTGTCTGAAATACTCATAAATGTAACAGGTAAAAAATGTGCAGGATCACGCACCCCAATTCGAACGCCCAGCTGGGGCGAGGCTGCACTCAGCGGTGTCAGTAGCAGCAGAGCTTAGTGATTCCTAAGCAGGCCAGCACGTACTGCAGCACGCGGGGCATTCTGGCAAGATGGAGACTCGTGCTGCTTAACGATAGCCATTTATAACTTCTAAAATTTTGAAAGTTAATTCCTCACTTTTCTCCCTTCCTTTGCCAAACAGGGCCAAGCAGACAAAAATGACAGATTATTGCAGGGCCTTTGTAATCTGTGGCTGCTGGAGAAATGGCCTTGGGGGACACAACCTCGGTCCCCACGAGTCCTGCTCTGTGCACACCGCTGGCATGTATTAGATGCAGAGTCCCGCAGCAGAGCGTAGCTCGTGCGGAGCGTGCAGGCCCAGCACACAGGCGGCCGGGTGCAGTCCCTCGCACTGTCTCAACAACAAAAATACCAGCCAACAATTCTTTATTTAAAGAAATAGGCCAAGACTCGTGCCCATTAAATATGGCCTAGGTCTGTAGATCCGTAATTTCTCCCTTACTGAATATGAAAGCATAATACGGTTTTCTTTCTCTTCTCTCTCTGTTTCTCTCCATCCGTGTCTCTCTCTTGCCTTCCTCAAATCTGTAATTTCCTCAGCTCACTTCAGTCACCTTGCCATCTCCCTGGGGATGGCAACAGCCCTGCCTCCGTACTGGGCTTTCTGCTGGAACCTTCACCCACGCTGCACGCTCCCCGCTCACTGGGATTCCCAATCCCACTCTACCCTCTGGGCCCGTGCGGGATGGTGGCCAGGCCTAGGCCACTTGTGCAATCCCAGCTGGAGACAGAGGCAGGAGGGTGACATGCTGAGGCTAGTCTGGTCAGACTCAGAAATAAAATTTCAAAAGAGGGTTGAGGATCTAACACAGCACGAGGCTATGTGCTAAGCTTGCGCAGGGCCCTGGTTTGTCTTCCACATAAGAGGGAAGTAAAAGCCTCAGGATCCCGGGCCCTGCACCCAGCTGAGCGCGCCAGATACTCATCCAGCAGAGGGAAGGTGGACGGGTGGGGGCGTCCCTCGGAGGGGAGAGAGGAGCAGACGGCAGGGACAAGGTGACTGCGGCCTCCGGGCCAGAGCAGGCACGCTGCTTGGGGGGCTGCGGATCTGTCACCTGAGGGAGAGACACCCAGGCCCTTGGGGAAAGGACAAGAAGTGGAGCTACTGGCCTTCTGCGTGCTGAGAGCCCCTGCACTCCCAGCCTTGGGAGGCTGAGGCAGAAGGATCGCTGTGAGCTTGAGGCCAGCCTGGGCTACAGACTGAGCTCTAGGTCAGCTTCACAGCAGAGCAAGATAAAAATTACAGATAGTAATTGAAGTGAGTTATTAATTTGAAATACTATAATATGTATTTCTGAATCAATGTCCTTGAAACATGAAGCCCTCTGGGGGAGTGGAGCCCACTACCACGCCGCAGGAACCAGGCCTCCGTGACCCCCGCGCCGCAGTCTTTGGGCCACAAGCTCTCAGATCACCCATCCACGGCAATGACTGCATGGCAGTGCCTTTGTTTTGTTTATTTTACAGACAGAATAAGAATATACTTCCCTTTGTTTTCACAAATAGTTTTTTATAATTTACCCCAACTGACAAGGCCTGGTACCACTGGCTTCTGAGGTTCAGCCTGGGTTCCCCACTCCCCGCAACAGCTCTGGGCTCGGGGTTTCTCCACCCCACATATCTGAAGCTGGCGGCTCTGAGGAACCCTCACTGTGCACAGAAATCGAGGCACGACTGTCCCAGCGCCCTCATCCCCAAGGTGGTCCCCATTCCACTTTGCTGGGTCCCAAACTACCGCTTTCAGTGGCAGGAGCAAAACAATGATGAGGGGAGCCAGGTGAGAAGCACATGCATCACATCACATCACACACACACACACACACACACACACACACACACAGCCGTGGGGGAGCCTCTGGACTCAGTGTTACAAGTTTCCAAGGCAAGCTCTCCCTGGTGGAGGTCAGCGTGGTCTGAGACGGGCTCCATGGCAGACCTAGAAGGGCCCTTGGAGGACACAGAGGTCCTGAGGAACACAGCCCCTGAGGAACAGTGTTGGTGCACAGAGGCCTGGACTGCCCTCTTCCTGAGCTCCAACCACCCTGAATCCTTGGCAAGTCTCTGGGGACAGCCTCTGTGCTGGGAGACCGCAGAGGCAAGAGAGGAGTGGAGCCACCGAAGGCCAGGCAGGCCCCAGGGACATCTCACACTCCCCTGGACTTGTTTCCCTTCTGATATTCTCTCCCCTGGACAGCTGTCCTTTCTCTGTATTCACCCACTCATCGATGGTCTCCACGCTAAATTCATCAAAGCATCCAACCCATTGTATATGGTCCAACTACTCCTGGTCTGAAAAAGTAGTGGGGCCAGGTGTGAGGTCAGAGGTAGCTGCACTTGCCATGTGCAAGTCCCTGGGTTTGAGCACCACCAAGCCCCAAAAGAGCAAAGATCCAAAAGCAGCGCTGAGTCTAAGGACCCTGCAGGTCACAGGACGCCCAGCATCCGGGGCCTCCTGCTTTCCAGCCTGACTAGCCCACTCTCTCACGAGCAAGCCTGAGACCTCGGGCACGGTGCGTTCACCCAGCAGGACGCTGGTTCTTGCCTGTGGCACTGTTCCTGCTGCTCCTTCATGCCACCCTCACTGTGCCATCTGCCCGTGTAGAGGGTCTCTGCAGGCCACCTTCCCGAGGCCTCCTCCTTCTGCAGAGTGTATAGTCATGGCCATTCTGCTTATGCCAGGGCCCTATTTCTTTATTTGATGTATCTCAAGATTAACAATATGTTCAAGATAGGGAATGGTAGGTAACATGAGCTGCGACTCCTCCTCTGCCTCTACCTCTTCTTTCTTTTCCTCTGCACCAAGAAATTCACTCTGGCCAAGCACACTTGATTTCCACGGACACCAAGTGCCCACCGACTCTCCGAGATCACACCCTCTCATTACGAAGCAGCCTGGAAAACCGCGGCTCTGGAGTCTGCCTGAGCACTAGCCCTTCCTGTGAGGTGGAAGGACAGACTTGCTGTCTGCCACATGCTCTGCAATGAGAGCCCAGACTCAGGTGGGCTGAGCCCAGCACCACCGAAGAACGTGTGCCACGTGTGCCTCGACCCTCCACGGCCATCCACGGCTGCCTCTGGGCTGTAGGCACCACCCGTACCGTACTCCCCGCCATGAGGAGCCCGGCTCCCATGAGGAGCCCGGCCTCCCCCCACTCCCTCTCTGCAGTGCCCCAGCCTCCACACGGTCCTCTCCTGGCTTCTCTGCTCATTCTAGAAGGCAAACTGCTACTTCCTGTGGAGGGCCACTGTGAACCTCCCTTCCGATTCCCTCCTTCTCTTGTGGTCTGTCTTTGTATGAATCTCATTTATGCAAGGGGAAAATCCATGTCTCAAGCTTCCCTTCAACCGGAGAAGAGCTAGTTCATCAGAGAGCCTGGGCAGAACAGGGTGCAGGAAAGCCCAGCAGGCTCTTAATTGGCTGAATCATGTCCCCTGACAGCTTGTATGTTGCAGCCCCCTTCCCTGTTCATCAGAATGTGACTGAACTACGGAAATCAGGCTCTGAAAGGACGATTAAATCACAACGAGTCACTGGGTTGGGTCCTAATCCATCTACCTGTCCTTATTACAACAAATATGCACATGCGCACACACACCCACGTGAAGGGCAGGCCACACGAAGGCACATAACCATCATGGGCATCTACCAGCCAAGGCCTGAGGACCCCAGACTCAACTTTCCCACCATGCCACCCTCAGATTTCCAATTTCAGACCAGGAGAAAATGAACATCTGTTGCCTAAGCCACACAGTCTGTGGTACTCTAAGATAGTCCAAGGACAGACCAGCCGACCTAATAAAACTACTTCTAGCACACTGAAGGGAGATACCTTAGGAAAACAGGTTGAAAGGAAAAAAGAAGGAAGGGAAAAGCAATATATACTATATATAACAGTTATAGTACTGAGTTCTCTTAGTTATTTGAAAAGAAAGGTTCGTGCTAATATTGTTTGGACAGTTAAGTGCATCTATCTTACACTCCGAGTAACTAATGAATAGATAACAATACATAATGTATTTGCCATTGTTATACTCCTATTGTTTTGTTTTGATGTTTTTCCCTTTAAAATAAAAATAATTCAAAAAACAAGTTGGATATATCACGAAGTACAAAGTGATCCAAAGCCTTTCATGGCATTTGTCCTCAAATACAGTTTTCTGTATTTTCAAACTTTTTTCATTTGAAAGTTCACCTGCTCCAGTTACCAAAGCTTTTGCTGTCTGGACAGTCACTACGCTGTCTCAAAAGAACCCTCATTGCGTGCCCCACAAGCGGAACCCCACCGTACAGAACCCCAGTGTGCCCGGCAGCGACACGCCGAGGTGGCGAGTGGCCCTGCTCTCACGCGAGTGGCTCAGGCGGACGTGTGGTCCCTACAACAGCCGCGAGGCTCCCTCCTCTGCCCACGCTTGGCTGAAGCCATCCAGAGACTGGACTCGGCCGCAGAACCGCGCGGCAAGCTTCACAGCAGCAAGACACGGATGCAGCTTAATGCACTTGAAAGCCCTATTCGGCAACAAGAATGAAGACCAGCTCAGCCTGCCGGGGCAGCTCAGCCTGCCGGGGACAGCTCAGCCTGCCGGGGACAGCTCAGCCTGCTGGGGACAGCTCAGCCTGCCGGGGACAGCTCAGCCTGCTGGGGACAGCTCAGCCAGGACGACTGCAGAGCCGGTCCCAAGCCCATTTCCAGACAGGTGAGTGAAGCTGTCCTCAAGGAGTCAGCCTAGAAAGGCCAGACAACCCATGCGGCAGGTCCAGACCTCCTGGAGAACGACTCAGCCCACGGCGCGGGTGGCTTGGACTGCCGCAGCGAAGGGCTCCCGCCGTGCCCGAGCTGTTGCGCCAGCCTCGCGGCACTGGGCGTGCCCCCCCCTCCCCCCCCCCCGTTCCTGCAGCATTCGGCTCTCCTGCTTTGCGGCTTTTACATCTCTAACCCTGCTGTTCCGGTATACTGCAAACCTGCAGACGGCTTTGGCATCTGCATTATTCTTTCAGTAAGGTCTCCTGGGCAGCTGGGGTAGAATAACTCAGTGATAAGGAGCTCGCTGAGCCTGCACGGGGCCCTGCAGTCCAGCCTCAGCGCTGCGAGCAGATAGTATTTCTCAATTCACCTACTCTACAGCACTGGCTTCTGCATAGTAGAAGAAAAATGTAATTCATATCTACCGTTGTACTCAGATACTCCTAGTGATTCTTTTGTGGATGCTTCAGGCTTTATTGATATTTGGGAGAACTGGGGCTTCTGAATGCATCGGAGGGGCACCACGATTCCCACTTGCATCCCCCGACACGGCCCCTTGCTCGACTCCAGGAGCGGAATGATAAACATGTCACTGTAAAGCAATCTGTGCTTAAAGTCCCTGGTGTTATGGTAGCAACATGTCTAAGAGCACTGTAGCCGCAGCAGAAACTTAACCACTTGCTCAGTGAAAGAAGCCACAGGCCCCTGCTAGGCTATTAATGATGTCATGTGGAACTTGAAAGAAGTAACTTTCCTTTCCTATCCCTTGGCTACTACATAGCAAGCAGGAATCCTGATCTTGAAGGAAAAATTAAACAGAGGGTTACAGATCTTCAGCTCCATTTCCGAAAACAGAGGCAGCAGCTGTGACAACTGCCCTTGTTTTTGTGACTCTAACCCTCAAAACCCCTGACCAACGTCAGGCCTGGAAGACTCTCCAGGATCTCTCCGAGCTTGGGTCCTGGGACAATCAGGAAGAGAAGAAAGTGCTTCAGAAGCCATGTCCCTGTGGTG
>NDGN011416043.1:0-10811 GCA_002564285.1 Tympanoctomys barrerae
ATATATATATATATATATATATATATATATAGAGAGAGAGAGAGAGAGAGAGAGAGAGATAAAATATTTCTTCAGGAAGTAGACTCAGGTATACAACTTTGCACAGGGATCCTATGTAAAGTTGTATACCTGAGTCCACTTCCTGAAGTACTCACAGAGCATGCGGTACCTGGAATCGACCTAGGTCTTTGCACTTGCCAGGCAGGTGCTTTGACTGCTAAGCTATCTGTGCATCTCTGAGAAATATCTTGTGCAATTTGAATACACAAGTTGAAGATAAAGAAACATTAATTCAGCATCAAAATGAAACAAATGGTCCCCAAAACATACAAAGCTACCATGAGAAAAAGAGGAAGCCATATTAATATTGGAATTACCAGAAAGATAATACAGAAATATTAGTGAAAAACTTAAAAAAAAACCATGAATTTACAAATATGAGAAAGAATATATATATATATATTCTTTCTCATATATATATATAAAGCAATTACACTTTAAAGATAAACACAGTGAGATCCAATGAGTAGAATAAACGTCAGAATAGCCCAGCTCCAGAAAGAATTACTGAACAGAAGCTGAGTACCTAAGCAATAAGAATACAGCTCATATGTGAAGACAGCCAAAATGTGAGAGCGAGGGTTAGTTGCTGTAAAGTATACAATGAAAAGGTTTAAAAACACCTGATCACAGTCCAAGAAATTTAGAACAGATAAATTAGAGGAAAGGCAATTTTATTAGATGTAATGACTGAGAATGATTTGAACCATTTAAAGACTGGAATCTATAAATATAAATTATATTGAATGCTAAGCAGAGTAAGTGCTCAGTGCTTACTGGACCTAAACACATTCCAGCAGAATTGTAGAAAGCAATTAAATGAGATCAAATCTCATGATAAAAAGATCACTGGGGAAGAAATGACTATTAGACTGCAGGAAGTGGTGAAAGAAAATAAACATTATTTTAGAATCGAGTTTCCCTCAAATTCTCAGATTCTCTGAATACGTACCAATCTGCATTCCAATACATGAGTATTTGTGATGCTGGTGTCCTTTTTCCCTCACTTGTTTGCAGTTGAATTCCTATGCCTCTGTGACCTTAATCATACTTGTCAGTGTGATTGAATTAAACATACCTAGCAAATCAGCACATTATCTGTCTGGGTATGTTTAGAGGCCTTTGCAGAGATAATTAGTAGGTGGGCCAGCAAAGGGTGCAAGATCAGCCCTGACTGTGGGTGGCACCATCCACTGGCTTACAATATAGATGGATTGAAATGAGAAAGAAGTCAGATTGCATTTGGAAGCTCCACTCTGGTTTAACCACTATGGCTTTTGCCTCAGCTCATTCTTCAGCTCCTCAATGTGGATTCAATATCAGTGACTCTCCAAAGAGCTTCATAGCCATCACTCTTGAACAGGCACTGCATTTACTATATGTATATATATATATATATATATATATATATATATATATATAACGTTTTTTAGCCATTAACATTTTAAAATTAACTTTTGAATGAACTTTTATTGTTAATTAGTACATATTTGTCATACATATAGATCACGTCCACCAGAGGAAATTTGTATCAGTACATTATATGTTTTAATTCCACTTTTTCTCATTTCCTGCTCCTCCTTTCAACCCCTCTTCCTATTACCAATAACACAAATTTTGTTTCAATTTTTTTCATTCTTTCCTTTTTCATTTTGCCTTCTTTCTGTTCTTATTCCTCTCTTCTTTCCCTTTCTTGTTTGAACACTCTCTTCCTACATCCCAATATCTAGTCTATTGTTATCTTTATTTACCCTTCGGGTTTCTCACGAGAAAGAAACGATGCACTAGTTCATCTTGTGTCTTATTTATTTCATCTAGGAGTATAACAATAATTTTATCATAAGTTTGTAAAAACGTGGGTCTATCAGAATCACATTTATTCTTCAGCATATTTCTATTAGTGACTTACTAATGTTAGTTGTATGAGTTTTATTATGCAAAGCAATGAGTACTAAACAGGAAAATTACCACAAAGTGAAATATTGAATTTTATTGTTTGTTGTGTTTATATAAAGAATCAGAAGTTTCAACATCAACTCTTTCTTATACACAAACTTTTTTAGAAAAGCAACAAAAATAAATTTTCATGTAAACTACAATGAAAATATCAATAGAACCTTACAAAAAACCCTTTACTGCAATTATCACATCTAAGGAAGTCAACAGCATACCCCATAAAACCACATGTCGCTTACACTGGCAGCATGTGTTTTGATTTCTAGCCTTTCTATATGACATTCTTGACATTTCAGTGGTCTTGCTCTTTTGTCAGCAGGTTCTTGTTATATTATACAGTTTGTAGTTAACAGGAATATAAAATATCAATAAAACAAAGTAACAAGTTCTTCATATGTGTTGTGCACTTAGAATACACATGAAGACTTTCCATCAGCTCTCCATAGGCTTACAAAATCTAGTTTAACACCAGAAATAAATGCCTATATAAACTATAGTGAAAATACCAATAGAACTCTACAACAAAAATAAGCATTGGTTCAGTTGTCACATCCAAGGACGTCTTTACACATTACAACTTCATGCTCCATGTACACATTTCACTTACCTTGAAAACACATGTGCTTAACTTTCCTTTCCTATGTGGCAGGTTTGCCCTCTATGTTTTGCAATCTTTGCAATCTTACCACATTGTATGATATGCACATAGAAGGCAAATAAGATACCAACAAAATAAAATATCAAATAAGTAAGAAATGCTTAGAATAGATATCAACACTTTCACATCAGATGTTTACTTGCTTAAAAATCTAAAGATAACATAATAATTAAAACTCCATGTGAGAGTGTGAGCTAGCTCAGCAAACTAAGTGCCTGCTTAGGCAAGTACAAGGACCTGGTACCCCAAGCTGTGCTGCCCAGCCACCAAGTCCAGGTGCGTTGGCACAGTCTGTAATCCCACTCTGGGAAGGCGGAAAACAGGAGGATCACTATGAGTCCAATCTGAGTAGTGAGACCCTGTACCAAATAGATTTTTTTAAAAATCTATGTGAACTACAGTGTAAAAACAAATAGAGGTCTATCACAGAAATAGGCTTTGTTTCAGCTATTGCATCCAAAGCAGTCTTCACATATGAGAACAGCATATTTCATACACACATAGCAAGCTGATAGCATGCATGTTTTATCTTCCTGTCCTTTCTTGTGGGACATGGCTGACATCTTTTTTCTCTTCTTGTTGCCGTAGTAGGACTTTGTGATGTTATGTCTGCCTGTTTACCTGTTAGCTCACCACCTGTGTTCCACAGTTTTTTTGCATAATTTTCTAGGAAGACATGTTTTGTTTTTCCTTTGCTGTAAATTTTCTCTTATGAATTCCAGTTCCAATCCTCTAAGAAAAAAATTTGTTGGCATTTGCATTTGTTACTTGCTTTGTAAATAAAAAAAATTATTTATACCGCATACTTTTAGGATCAAAGAAAACACAACCACTGCCAATGCTTTCTGTTTCAAGTGAGCCACAGTTGCTGCATTACTCATCGACAGCATCTACTCCACATTTGGTTTTGTCGTAGAAAGTTTCCATCTCAGCTTGCATCTTGCCAAGGTTTCCCTATCGTTTTCACCATGGGGAAACATTGACATTAGCACTATCTATTTCTTTTTCTTTGCAATATAAGGCCAATGTGAATCTCTGAAATCTGAAGATTGTACTGTACAATTCTTTGCTTTGCATTTCCAACATTTCTGTTTTGTTCTTATGTACAGTTCCTGTGCTAGTCAACATTTGGTCTGTTAGCAAATGTAACATTAATTGGAAACTGGTAAACTAACCATTGGCTGCCACATCCCAGTTAGTTTAGAAGATAGAAGCAACAGTTCTGTTCACAAGGCCATTTGGTTTAGTATTATTATTATTATTATTATTATTATTATTATCTTATGTATTTAGTACAGAGTCTACAAGGTCTTACTACGGAGATGGAGCTAGTAGTAATCCTCCTGTTTACCAACCTCCCAAGTGCTGGGATTACAGCCATGTGCCACCACACCCAGTTCATTCACTGTCTCAATGCGCCCTGGGGGCAGGGATGACACAGCAGGACAGGAACCCAATCTCTGGCCCCTGCGTGCTTTAATCCACTGAGCCATCTGGCCAGCCCTGGTTTTATTATTATATGAATAAGAAATTGATGACTGAGACACAAGATAAATTTTTAAATTGAATACATATTCTATGATTATAATCATAACCAATTTATGCCATATTATCTACAAGGGTATAAATTGTTATGCCATATTTTGATACATCCTTTTCAGTCTTTTGTATTCCTATGATCACCATGAGAAATACCTGCTAAGTGCAGCAGGCCAATGAATACTTTCATTTCAGCTAATGAGATGCTATTATAAATTCATTTTGAGTATGGCTATTGCCACACACAGAACATCTAACTTGTCTTTCACCCTTTGTGTATTAAGTAGCATCTTGTAACATTTCATCTGTTACAGTTTCCAGCACTGAATGCCAGTCTATCCAATACACTTCACCCTTCCTATATTTTTGGACCCAGTTCTAACATGGGACCTTTCAGTTTTGTTTCATGGCCATTTTGCACCATTATGGCTAGTCAAATGAGTAGTTTTCTTCATCATTTGAATCAAAAAGTTGTACATTCCCTGTGTCTGTGTCAGCTGATTTCTGCTTCATTTCATTTCATTGTGTAACTTTGTTTCTACACAAGCAATATTAAAGTCATCATTATTATCACCATCAGCAGCAGCATCACCACCATCTACCCACACCATTCCTCCATTATGAAAGCATGGATTTTGCCATGATGAATCATGTTCATCATTCATGCATGAGTAATCCGATGATTCACTCTTGACCTCCTCCAAAACTTGCAAATTTGGTTTTTCGTGTGTCATTGTACTAAGTTGGGCTCTGTCAGAAAAATCAGATGAATTTTTTTTTTTTTTTTAGCAAACCCTGAAATAGTATAAGTCACTCAGACCTTTTGTGATGTTCAGGCAAACATATGCAAAAATAGATAAACATAATCTGGGTAAAAATCACATCTTGGCACATTTATACTTGTGCACATAACTGGCCTTTTGTCATACCAAGTGGGTAAACAAATAGCTTCCTAAATACCTTATTGTAAGGTAATCAGATACACAGCTGGATAATATTATGCTAAAGTACAAATTTATAGTAAGAAAGGAAGGAATGAATCCACTGTATTTTATTCTGCCGTTAAGATTATAGTCTCAAGGTACATTCATTTTTCTTACAAATATTCAAGTGTATCTTCCTTGATGGCAAAGTATTATTACACTGTATATAAATACCATGATAAATTCCATAATACCATGATTATCCATTTATTCCTTTATGTGATTCTGAGCTATCCCCAGGGTTTAGCCATTATAAAATGCGCTGCTATAAACATTGGGATGTGTATACCGCTGTGGTATGATCCTTTCAACTCTTTCAAGAAGATACCTAAGAAGAACATGAGGCCCACGTGGAAGGTCTAGATTTACTTTCGTAAAGAACGCCCGTACTAATTCTTACTGTGGTTGCACCATTTTACACTCTCACCAGCAATGGGGAAGTATTCATTTTTCCCAACCCTTCACCAGCATTTGTCATTGGTTGACTTCTTGATGGTAGCCCTTCTTTGTATAGTGAAAATGAGTATCAGTTTTGTTTTAATTTACATTTTACAAATGATTAGTGATATTAAGCATTTTAAAATATATTTATTTGCTGTTTGGACTTCATCTTAAAAATGCCTACTCATTTCACAGGCCCATTTTTGGACTGGGTCTTTGAATTGGAAAGTTCTGATACTTTTAGAGTTATTTAAATATTGTAGTTGTTAGTCCTTTGAGTAGTTGGTGAAAATTATTTTCCATTCTATGGCTTGTCTCTTCACCTTGTTGGTGTTTTCTTTTGCTGTTCAGATTTGTTAATTTGATGTAATGGACTTTGCTTCATTACAATAGTTACTGTGTGATCAGTGTTTTGTTCAAAAAGTCTTTGCTTATAGCTATGACTTCTAGAGGTTTTTTTGTTTTCTTTTCTTTTATTTTGTTGGGGTTTTTTGTTTGTTTGGTTGGTTGTTTTTTTTTTTTTTTTTTTTTTTTTTTTNACTGGGGGGCTTCTAGAGTTTCACCTAGTCTGTTTTCCAACAGATTAGTGTTTTTATTTTTCTATTTTTTAAAATTTTTTTGGCAGAACCAGGGATTGGACTCAGGCCCTTGCACTTACCAGGGAAGCACTTATTCCACTGAGCCATCTCCCTGGCCTAGTGTTTTTATTTTTATAGCTAGTTCTTTGACTATTTCAACTTTAGCTTAGTGCAGGGTGAGGGATACAGTTCTGAGTTTTAATTTCAGCATAAGGAAAACCATTTTTACCAGCATTATTTATTTTAGAGACTTTCTTCCAATGAAAATCTTTGGCCCATTTATCAAAGGTAAAGCAGCTGAGTCTTATAATTGTTTTATAGTATTGATTAATTCTTAAGTATTTCATTTTTCTTGATGCTGTGGTAAAAATATAATATCCTACTTCATTCTTCAGTGACTTTGTTATTTAGATATACAAATGCTATTTATTTTTTATTGCTATTTATCCTACTATACCTTGAAATTTGATTATTAACCCGAGGAATCATTTGATGCTGATTTTTTGGCTCTTCTATGTAGAGTATCATGTCATCAACAAATAATGTTATTTTAACTTCTTCCATTACTATCAGTACACATTTTGCTTCTCTCTTTTGTCTAACTGCTTTGGCTAGTATTTCAAGAACTATAGTAAATAAGATAGACAATAATGAATATCTCGTCTTTTTCTTGATTTCAAAGTGAATGCTTTCAGTTTATGATACTTTAGTATGATTTTGGCTATTGGTTCATCATAGATGGCATTTAACACATTTATATAATGATGATCTGTTACAGTTTTTATCGTTTTTATCATGAATATGTGTTGGACTTTGTCAAACCTGAGTTGGAGATTTTTTTTTCCTATATCTCCTGAGGTGATTATGTGATTTGTGCCCTGGGGATTGTAATATGTTCTATTATATTTATTGATCTGGATAAGTTGAATCACTCTTGTTTCTCTGGGATGAATCCTAATTGGTGATGGTATAATGTCATGATGATTTGCTGAATTCTGTTTGCCAAGATCTAATTAATGATTCCTGCACAGTTTGGTTTTAGTTTTCTTTTTTCTTGAACATTAACGTTCAGTCTTAAATTATTTATTTACCCTCTGTCTCTTTTCTGATTCAGGAATTCACTGCAGTAAATTTCTCTCATAGGGTAGTTTTCATTGCATTGCATTAAATATGTTGTATAGACATTATTGTTTAATTTCAGAGCTGTCTGATTTTTTCTTTACTTTTACTTGAGACCCATTGGTTGTTTGGGAGAGTGTTATTTAATTTCCTTGTGCTTATATAAGTTTTGTGATTTCTTTTGCATTGATTTTCAATTTCATTGTGCTGTGACCCCAAAATATGCACTGAATAATTTTAATATCTTTACATTTGAAACTTGTTCTGTGAGGTAGTATGTGGCGTATTTTGGAGAAAGTTTCCTGAGAAAAATGTATATTCTGAAGTTGGATGGAGTACTGTAAATAGTTACTTTTTTTTTTTTTTTTTTTTTAGGGTAGGGTCGTTCAGGGTCTCACTACTACATCAGACTCATAGGGATATGCTTGCTTAAAGCCTCCCAAGAGCTGGGATTACAGACATGCGCCACCACGCCCGGTCTCAATTGCTGTGTCAGAGCGCCCCAGGGGCGGGGCCGGCATGGCAGGCATAGAGATTGAACCCCTGGCTCCTGCTCCTGCTTGTAGGTGCTTTAATCCACTGAGTATTTGGCAGGCCCTTGCTACTGTTAGTAAGCCCACTTTTTAAAAAAGGTTTGATTTAGCAATGATATTCCATTGCTGATTTTTTCATCTAGTTCATCTGTTTTTGATAGAGGAGCATTGAGGTGCTCCTTTGAAATTGTATTAGTACTTGCTTGATTTTTCATATCCATTAGTTTTATATAGTTAAGTTCACCACTATTTGGTTTACACACATTTATGATGGTTATGTTTTTTCTTCTTGGACTGTTCCTTTAACAAGTTTATGGCTTATGCCTGGATGTGTCCCCAAAGCCTCAAGTGGGCATAAGGGGTGGCATTTTCAGAGGCAGCTGAATCTAGAGTTTGTGATTGATTCATGGTCCAATGCTGAGATTAAGGGAGTGAATGGCTTGTGGGAAGAGTTTGTAATAATTCAGGGGTGAATAATTCAGATGAAAAAGTAGAGTTTGTATGCCTTACACTATTTTAGTCAAAGCTCAAAAATCCAGAAATCTAGTAAAGACCAGATTTAGGGAGTTTCTGATCAGAAAAGGACTACATTTGTTGTCAGACTCTAGACAATGGCTGTCACAGATGGCCAAATTTTGTCTGTATTTTTCTCATATCCAGAGACTTTGCCTGAAAATAAAATTAAGTGTAAACTGATTAATCTTGCATAAAAAATTTCAAGATAGTCTAATTTTGAGGCAGTGACATAACTACTTCTGGGGGCTTTTATCCAGATTTATGTTGACAATGAAAAACAAAAATTCCTTTAAAATGATGCAAAATGTATTCAGTTTGGACAGAGACTCCAATAAAGCTGTTTCCTGCAAAGATAGAGCAGAGATCTTGATCCAGAGAAGGAGCAGAAGAATGGAAAACATGGCCTGAGATTATCACATGAAGCAGCAGGCGTACCCTTTGTAGCCTCCAGATTGCAAAAGTGAAAAACTTTACTTTGAGAAGAATGCCATAGAGCACCATGTTCCAGAAAGGTGGCAACCTAGACAACTTGGTCCTCAGAATTGGATTCAGAGTGCTCAGCAGTCCAGGCACTCAACTCCTACAACAGAGAGAAGGAAGCATGCCTGTTGCTCCAGGTGGAAGCAGGTCTTCGCATTACCAATATGAAACTAATTTTAGGCACCTGGAGAATGCACAAATTGCGGGTTTGAGAAGGCTTCCACCAGATTTCAGAAGGTCTAGGAGGCCAGGCAGTGTGCCCAAGAGAGGGCAGTGTGTGCAGCTTTGAATGTAAAGCCAAAAGCATAATAGAAAGCCCAGAAATGTGGAGCAGCCAGAAATGTGGTTTTGAGGAGAACTACAATGATAGTGCAGTGGTTCCAAAACAGAAGCTGTACGAACTACAACCACCAGAAGTAACGGGGAAGTGAGGGGGGAGCCACCCAGACCTTTTGGAATTCACATCTTACCACTCATTGTCACAGATGCTGAACATGGAATCATGGGACTTATTGTTTACCCTGCTTGATTTTGGACTTGCTTTGATTTCATTGCTTTGTATTCCCATGTTTGTGACTACTACAATGAAAATGTCTATCATGTGCCATTGAATGTTGGAATTGTTTAACTTTTCAGTTGTACAAGATCTCACAGTTGGGAGCTCACCTTAAATGTTGGAGGAGACTTTTGACTTAGGCTTTAAGTAATGCTGAATTTGAGAACTCTTAAACTGACTAAATGTCTTTTTCTTAAAGCAATGTAAATGAGTCTTTGAGAGTACAAGGATGGAATACTGTGGTTTGTATCTGGATTTCTGTTATCTGTTTCCCCTAAAGCCTTTTGTGATCATGGGGTGGTGGGCTATTCAAAGGCAACTGAAACTAGTTTCTGATTGATTCATGGTCCAATATTAGGATGAAGGTTATGTGTCCTACACCCATGCTAGAGCAGGTAGCCTGCATACAGAATAAGGGACATAAAAGACCTATTCTCTTTCTTATCCCTCTTGCTGTTTTTGTTGTCCTCTGCCTCTTTGACCACCATGAACTCTTACTCCTCTGCCATGTGCCAGCTGAGTATGAATGGAAAACTCT
Source organism: Tympanoctomys barrerae (assembly GCA_002564285.1). NCBI lineage: Eukaryota > Metazoa > Chordata > Mammalia > Rodentia > Octodontidae > Tympanoctomys > Tympanoctomys barrerae. The sequence goes on from NDGN011416043.1 coordinate 9,958, forward strand.
ATCAACTGTGAGCCAGATACACCTTTTCTTATTTAACTTTGGGTATCGGGTATTTTTGTCCAGCAGCAAGAAAAATAACTTGTCTGTTGTGAAATTCTTTATCTCTTCTGATCAGTCTTGGATTAATATCTATTTTGTCTGCAAGTAGGATAGACATATCTACTTTTTTCTGGGTTTCTTTGCATGGTGCATTCCTTTCAATTCTTTGACTTTCAGTATATGAATTTCTTTTTGCATTAAATGCATTTCTCATATGTAGAATATTGTTAGATCTTTTTCTTGTCCCATTCTCACAATCTGTTTCTTTTGATTCATGAATAAAGATCATTTACATTGATTGCTATAACTGATATGTATGGACTTATGCTGGTCATGATATTTTCTTGTTGTTGATCTCCTTTCTTCACTTTGTTTAATTGCTGGCCTTGCCTGGTGGATTTATTCTACTGGTATTCTTGGAATTGTTTTCTGTGTTGTTCTTGTTTAGAATAAATGATTTTTATTTTTAAAAATTCAGAAGTTTTAAATTGTTAATTTGATTATAGGTGTGTGAACTCAGCAAGATATTCCAAAAGAGTCCAGGAGTCCATAATGGTATGGGGTCTTCCACTTGACTGGCAGTGTCTGAAATTGTTGACCTGAGTCCCCTATAGCTCAATATAACACAATGGATTTACTTCTTATACTTCGTTTTTATACTTTTCTGTTGGATGGTTAAGACCAAGATAAAGCAACACCTATGCAACAGGGGTTGCAGCTTTTGGATCTGATAAAGTCAGTCAAATCTCCTTAGGATTTATCCTGAGATCCTGTACCTCAGATTGTAGATCATTTGTCAGTGTCAGCCATGTGGA
>NDGN011416065.1:0-15322 GCA_002564285.1 Tympanoctomys barrerae
TGTTTTTATATTTTTTCTTTAAAATAGCTGATGTCAAAATAAATAAATAAATAAATAAATAAATATGAAAAAAAAGTTAAAAATGATAGCAAGAATAACAAACACAAATTGAAGACTTAGCCCTCAAAATGTCACACTTTGCTTTTAAATTACCACAAATCTTAAAGGACAGGGCTTGTGTTAACACTACTGATGGGTCATGGTTCGTAGCCATTTTTTGACAATGGTGGGACACAGCAGCAACCTGTATTTATGGCCGTATGTGCACTCCAGCAGCTGATGATGTTAGTTTGAAGACTGTGTTGGTGTGGTATAAAAGCCAATCAATGAAATTTTATGCTCATATATAACTTCATGTAGGAAATTCAAGATTCCTAGTCTAGAACCATAGAGGATGCTTTTGTATGCTGTTCTCTTTATTGTTTCCTTTCTTTGTGTTCTTGCATTTCTGATTCTTTCCTCTCTGATCTCCTCTTCTCTCTTCTCTCTTTTTCTCTTACCTTTCCTCCCTTTTTTCCTCTGCCAAACCTCACTACTCTCTTCTTTGTGTGTGGTTAGCTTTGGGGTATACTTTGCAGATAAAATCCTCTCTATCCTGTTCATATTTATTGCTTTCTCGTTCAGAGATCTTCAGTCAGTACCACCAGTGTTAATGTTACACTTTATGGAAATGATTGCTTTGTGAATTTTAGAGATCTTGGTTTTAAGCTACAATTGCATGAATTTGTGGATGCCAGATTAACATGGGTAGTGTGCATTATTCCTCCGATTTATGGTAAAGGTGCCTGCTGTCACAAGGCATAGACAACTGCAGCAGTAAAGTGTTTCATAGAGCCCTGGGGAACATCATGCCTTAGGAGTGTGAGTCTCAATAATTCAAGTAATGACTGGTTTTTCAAATAATAACTGCTTTTCTTCCCACCAAGTGGCCATCCAGTGGGTGCTTATAACACACAATGTCATTTCATTGAGAAATGTATTGAACAAAGACCAATGTCTGGCAAGGACACATAGGCAGTAATCACAAGATAAGGCACTGCTTGAGCCTGGCATCAGTTACAGCTGATACTGGGATTAAGACATACAGTTCAATCTAAGAAACACAAATAGGTCCCCACTCAGTTACATGACCCTGGGTCATTTTATGAAGGGCCCTAATCCTCATACACCTGTCCTGAAATGCCAATTAACCAAACTGCGACTTAGGTCAAGTAAATCTATAACAGAGGCTTGGTAGAACTCATAAAATGCATCACACTGTAGCACAGATCAATGAACAAGCTATGCAGCAGTAGCTCAGCATGTTTCCTGGCCAGCAGGAGCAAAATTAGTCAGCTATCCCCCAGGCAGTTGTAGTATCCAGACATCTCATTCAGTGTCAATTATTGCAAAAGGCAGATGAACTCCACACCAATCTGTTTTAGATGTCAAGACTAGTGACACTATACATATCATGAAGGTAGGAAATCTTACTTTTTGCACCATGAAAGCTTCTGTAGCAAACCATAGCATACTACCTTGGATGGCTCTAAATAGTTTAAGAAAAAAGAAAGAAGAGATGGGCATGGAGCTTTTATGGATGCTGGTGCTGTCCTGGTGCTTGTTGAGGACTCCTGGATGCAGGAAAGGGCTTCTGCATTGGACCTTCTTGTCAGTGTCAAAATATTGAGCCCTGAGATGTTTGATCAGCTTGTTCAGAAATCTAATCAAAGAGTGGGCTTACAGCTATCAATAGTCAACATCTAAGAAGTACAATCAAACTATTATAGACTAAGATGAAAAATTATAAAATTTCTAGAAAAAATAGATAAGTAATTTTAAGTAAAACACCAAACTTATTACAAGGAAAAAAAAATACATTCTGTTGTGAAAAACTGAAGTTGAAAGAAAGAGAAAGCAATTCCAGAGTAGGAGATAGTTTCAAAAAAACATATTGGAAAAAAGACTTCTATCCAGATTGAAAAAAATTTTAAAATCTTCTAATAATATAGAAAAGCCACTGTAGAAAATAGGTTGGAATATTCTTATAAAGATAAACATAGTCTTAATGTATGACCTAGCATTATGGTCCACTTAGGTATTTGCCTAAGTGATTTGAAAACTATGTTTACACCAAAAATAAATAAGTGAGCACAAGAATGACAATAAAAGTTTATTCATAATCATCAAAAAACAGAAAAAACTTTATTTTTCAACAAGTGCATGGATAAGCAAATTGAAGTACATATGGTAAAATAATAATGAAAAAATTCTCTCTCAAGCCCTAAACAAGCATAAAGGAATCTTAAATGCATATATGTAAGTGAAAGAAGGCAGTCTAAAAAGTGTACATACTTATGTTTCTAATTAGTTAGCATACTAGTGAACATAAAAGTATGGAAAAGATAAATCATCAGTGATTATCAGGAGGACTGGGTGGAATGTTTTGACTAGACAAGGTAAAGAAGACTTTTAAGGCAGTGAAATTATTCTACATGACTCTTCAATCATCTGTAATCAAAATTTTACAGTTGGTCAAACTTAAATATCTTTATAGCTCATAGAATCAACATCAAGGTGTGCAAATTGTAAACATTAAGGTACTGGTAGCTGTCCTACTCTCTGAGCAGTTCTATCATTGAATGAATTCTGTGACTAAAGAAACTAATGTATTAGAACTCTATAAAATAATCTCATCAAATGGGAGGAGCTTGGGTAAAAGTGACTGCCATAATTAACTTTGGAAGTGATTACAGTCTGAAAGACCAAAAGCAAAGGGAACTGGGTACAGCCATATATTTGCTCAATAAAATTATTTTGGAGAGCAGGATGGACACTGGTGACTGTACCTTGCTGAGGAAAACAAGTAATCATGGGGAAAGGAGATCCTAAGAAGCCGAGAGGCAAGATGTCATTATATGCATTCTTTGTGCAAACTTGCCGAGAGGAGCACAAGAAGAAGGACCCAGATGCTTCCATTAACTTCTCAGAGTTTTCAAAAAAAGTGCTCAGAAGGTGGAAGACCATGTCTGCTGAAGAAAAAGAAAAATTTGAAGATGTGGCAAAAGCTAACAAGGTTCGTCATGAAAGAGAAAAGAAAACTTACATTCCTCCTAAAGGAGAAACAAAAAGAAGTTCAAGGATCCTAAAGTGCCCAAGAGGCCTCCTTTGGCCTTTTGCTTGTTCTAAGTATCGCCAAAAAGCAGAGGAGAGCATCCTGGCTTCTCCACTGGTGATGTTGCAAAGAAACTTGGAGAAATGTGGAATAATATTGCCACAGATGATAAGCAGCCATATGAGAAGAAGGCTGCTAAGCTAAAGGAAAAGTATGAAAAGGACATCACTGCCTACTGGGCTAAAGGAAAACCTGATGCAGCAAAAAGGGAGTCATCAAGTCTGAAAAAAGCAAGAAAAAGAAGGAAGAAGAGTAGGATGAGGAAGAAGAAGATGAAGAGAATGAAGACTATGAAGAAGAGGATGATCATGAATAAGTTGGTTCTAGCGCAGTATTTTTTTCTTGTCTATAAAGCATTTAACCCCTGTACACAACTCACTCCCTTGGAAGAAAAAAAATTGAAATTTAAGGCTGTGTAAGATTTGTTTTTAAACTGTACAGTGTCTTTTTGTTTTGTTTTGTTTTGTATAGTTAACACATTACTGAATGTGTCTTTAGATAGCCCTGTCCTGGTGGTATTTTCAATAGCTGCTAAACTTGCGTGGTATAATATGGAGGTTTGTAAATTGGCATGGAAATTTAAAGCAGGTACTTGTTGGTGCACAGCACAAATTAATTCTATATAGGGGCAGTAGTTTTTCTTTAGTTGTCTCTGATGCAGCATATACGAAATAATAGATGTTCTGTTAACTGATACCAGGCTTTAATTGAAAAAAAAAAGTTGCAACTGTTTTGACATTCTGAATACTTCTAAGTAAATACAATTTTTAATAAAAAATTAAATTAAATTATTTCTTATGAAGAACAACTAGATAATTCTGACGTAAATATATGTTGGAGTCAAAAGTTAAAAGGGTGGATGGGAGGTGGTAAGAGTGTGACTTCCCACTGGTGATATGGGAAGCCACAGATAAGCAAGAAAAATAACTTGTGATAATGAACTAAAGGCATCATTATGAACTCATCTTCATCTTAGTACTCAGATGCCTACATATAGAAATATTACTATTTCTGTACTTACTGTTTTGATATAAACACACGGTTCCATACTCTATCACCAGAGAAAATACAGAAACAAGGTCATCAAGAACCAAAGAACACACCCAACTTGCAAGTCGAGATTTCTAATATTGTTCTCCAATAAGTGGAATGAGGGATTTTTGGAGGAATGGTTGATTCTACAAGTGGAGAACAAGAAATCCACAAAATGATGAGCTTGTAGTATCCTATAATGCAGAAAAGAAAATGATACAAAAAGACACAGGAACCAGTAAAAGAATTCTCAGCAGCCCAACCTTGTTATGGCTGATAAATGTTGTCAACCTGAGAAGTTTAGAAGCTTAACTAAGTGATTCAGCCCTGGGACAGGGCCCTCATTTTGCAAATATCTTAAGCCCATGCAATAGGAGAGCAGGAAGATGATTCCAAGACAAACCTGAAACTATTTGAAATAAAATAACATAAAATAGAAAATAAATGTATGAAAGTTTGTATTACAAATAAATGTTTGTATAAATAGGAAAAGAAATTGAAGATTCAGGGGTAGGGAGCTAGCTCAGTGGTCTAAGGACCTACCTGGCAAGGGCAAGGATCCAGTTTTGACCCCTCATACATTAACTTGCTGGCCCTGGAACCCCAGGTATATCATGCTAGCCACTAAAACCAATCATGGTGGTTCACCACTATAATCCCAGCTCTGGGGAGGCTGAGACTAGAGGATCACTGTGAGCATAAACTGTGTAACTAGACCCTATACCAAATATATAAATAATTTTTAAAGTTTAAAAAATGGAAGTAAAGATTCAAATGGCATTTGCAGAATAATTCCATATATATGTTGAATAGTCACAATCCAACATGCTTAGTCTTGACTTTTTAAAAATGTAATTTTAAAAGAAAAAGCAAGAACAAAAATCAGAAACAAAGACAGAAACAGGGCAACATGCAACAATACACATGTTGCAGATTTTCAAACCAATAATAATTGATATATTATCCATTATTAACAAATCTGTTGCTCAAATTAATAGATATAGTAATGTAAGATTGGATGTATGATTGAATATTATTGGTTGCTTCCAAGAAACCTCAAACTTGAATCTTATCTCCTTTTTTAACCTTTCTTTAAAAAAATTAAAGATAATATAGTAATAATTGATATGACATTAGAAATGGTACACATTTAGAAGGCCAACATGACAGGTATTCAAGCATGGTTTTTGTATTACACATTCCTGTCCTTGATGTATTTGCTTAGATAACAGATATCAGCATACAGTTAGTCAAGGTGAAAATTCTACACATTAATGCTAGTTTCAAAAACCTGGTGGAGATTTTCAGTACAATCACCTCAGCTATCCTGGATATAGGCTTATATGTTTTTCCCCTCCCCTTAATCTTATAATTTTTCTTCTCCTCTTTTTCAATTAATCCTTATGATCAGTTTCTATTTTACTATATCTATTATAACTTTCAGGTTTTCTGTCTTCATTTGGGTTCTTTCATGGGGAGACAATACAATATTACACATGTGAGTCTGTTTTATTTCACTTAGGATCATAGCCTCTAGTTGCAACCATTTACCTATGAATGCTTTGAGTATGTCTTTCTTTATAGCTGGATAATACTGCATTGTATAAAAATATCACATATTTTTCATCCATTCTTTGGGTGATGGGAATTTTGATTGCTTCCAAGATTTGGCTATGCCAAACTGTGCTGCTCTAAACAGAGGTGTACTAGCACAATTGTAGTATGATATTTTCAGTTCTTCTGCAAAAATACCCAGAAGGGGAAGAGCTGGATTGAATGGGATTTCCAATCTTAGTTTTTTAAGTAGTCTCTATATTGGTTGATCTCCATATTGGTTGGACAAGTCTACATTCCCCCCAGCAGTGTAGAAGGATTCCTTTTTCCCCCACAAGCTCTCCAGCATTTATTATTAGTTGATTTCCTTATGATAGCTTTCTTTCTGAGGTGAGATGGTATCTCAGTGCTGTTTCAATTTGCATGTCTCAGATGAGCAGTCATGTGGAACATTTTTTCAGGTATTTATTTACCTCTTGTGTTTCTTCCTCTGAGAATTGTGTATTCAACTGAGATGCCCGTTTTTGGACTAAGACTTTAAATTGTGGGGTCCTAAGTTTTTTAATTCTTTATATATTCTAGATAGAAGACCTTTGAGTAATTATTGGTTAGGCATTTTTCCAAATTAGTGGGTTTTCTTTTCACTTTGTTGATAATTTCTTTTGACATAAAAAAACACTTCTCAATAAGAGGAAGTCTTATTTGTTAATTCTTTCAAGAATTTCCCATGCAGTTTGCTTTTTATTTATGAACTGCCTCCCTACACCAATGTCTTTAATATTCCCACCTACTTTCCCTTCTAGGAGATTTAGTGTTTCTGTTTTAATGTTTAGATATTTAATTCACTTTGACTTTATTTAATGCATGGTGATAGACCCAGGTCTAACATTCATCTTCATCATGTGAAGAGCCAGTTTTTCTAGCACTATTTGTTGAAGAGGCTATCTTTGTTCCAGTGAATACGTTTGGCCACGTTGTCAAATATAAGATGGTTGAGTGTGTTTATAGCTGTATCTGCATCTTCTAATCTCTTTCATTGATCCTAAGGTCTATTTTTCTTTTGCCAAAACCATGCTGATTGTATCACAGCAACTTGATAGCATTCTTTCAAGTCAGGAATTGTAATGCTTCCTGTCTTGCCTTTGTGCCCAATAATACCTTTGCTATTCTAGGTCTCTTCTGGTTCCAAATAAATTTTAGGAAGTTTTTCTCTAGATCAGTGAGGTATGTTGCTCTTATTTTGATAGAGATTGAATTAAGTATGTACAACTATTTTGGGAGTATGGCCATTTTCACAATGCTGGTTCTTCCTATCCAGGAGCAAGTAATATCTTTCCATTTTCTGAAAGCCTCTTCGATCTGTTTTTCCAGAGTACTGTAACTGTCTTTGTATAGATCTTTTACTTCCTTAGTTAGATTAATTCCTAGGTATTTCATTTTTGGGGGTGCAATTGTGAAGGTTATTGTTTCTCTAATTTCTCTCTCAGTGTGTTAGTTATCTGTGTAGAGGAATGCTATTGATTTTTGGGTATTGACTTTGTAACCTGCTATGCTACTGAATTTGTTTATTAATTCTACTAGCTTCTTGGTGGAGCTTTTTGGATCTTCCAAGTAGAGTATCACGTCATCTACAAATAATGATAGTTTAACTTCTTCTTTACCTATTTTATTCCCTTTATTTCTCTCTCTTGTCTAATGTCTCTAGCTAGTGGTATCAGAGCTATATTGAAAAGGAGTAGTGATAGAGGACATCCCGGTCTTGTACCTGATCTGAGAGTAAAATAAATATTTCGGGTTTTTTTTTCTTTTTTTTTTATCGGAAGCAGGGATGGAACTCAGGCCCTTGCGTTTGCCAGGGAAGTGTTTATTCCACTAGGCCATCTCCCCGGCCCTATTTCAGTTTTTTCTCATTTAGAATTATGTTGGATGCTGAGGGGCTGGTGATTTGGGTCAGAGGTAGAATGCTTATCTAGCAAGCTTGAAGCCTTGTGTTTGGTCCTCGGCACCAAATCAAACAAACAAATAAATAAACCTCCCCTAGAATTATGTTGGCTCTTGGATTGTTATAGATAACTTTTATCAGATTAAGGTAGAAGCCATCTATTCTAATTTTTTGTAGGGCTTTATCATAAATGAGTGTTGGACTTTGTCAAAGGCCTTTTCTGCATCAATTGAGGTAATCATGTGGTTTTGGCTTGGGCTGTATTGATATTGTTTATAGATTTTCAAATGTTGAACCATTCTTTCATCCCTGGGGTGAATCCTACCTTGCCATGGTGTATAATCTTCTTGATGATTTGCTGTACTCTATTTGTTAGGATTTTATCGAGGATTTTTGCATCAATGTTCATGAGGGAGATTGGCCTATATTTCTCTTTTTTTGCTTGAATCTTTCTCTGGTTTTGGTACTAGTATAATACTTGTCTCTAGGAATAATTTTGGGAGTACTGATTCATTTTCAATTTCATTGAAGTCTTTGAGAATATTTGGGTTAAATCTTCCATAATTTCTTATAGAATTCAGCTGTGAATCAATCCATCAGGACCTGTGAATTTCTTTGTAAGTTGTTTTTATTATATTTTCAATTTCATTGGGCAATATTGGGTTATTCAGAGTTTTTATATCTTTTGTACTGAGTTTTAGTAATTTGTACATATCTAGGAATTTGTCCATTTTTTCTGTGCCTTCAATTGTGTGTGAGTAAAGATTTTCAAAGTAGCTGTTAATGATCCTCTGAATTTCCACAGGATCTGTGGTAATTTTACACTTTTCATTCCATATTGCTTGAATTTGAGTTTTTCTTTCCTCTTTTTAATGTTACCTAGGAATTTCTCAATTTTATTTAACCTTTCAAAGAACCAGCTTTTTGATTCATTAGTTCTTTTTATTGTTCTCTTTGTCTCAATTGCATTAATATCTGCTTCAATCTTTATGATTTCCTCCTGTCTTTGCGCTTTGGGCTTGGTTTCCTCTTTTTCTAGAAGCGTGAAGTGCAGCATTAGGAAATTTATTTGTTCTCACTCTATTTTCATAATATGTGAGCTCAGCACTATAAATTTTGCTCTAAGAATTGCTTTCATTGCATTCCAGAAATTCTGGTAAGTTGTGCTTTCATTTTCCTTGCATTGTAGGTAATATTTAATTTCTTGTTTAATTTCATCTGTAACCCCTTGGTTGCTGAGGAGGGTATTATTTAATTTCCATATGTTTATGGGGTTTTTGTTGTTTCTTTTGTCATTAATTTCCACTTTCATTGCGTTGTGGTCAGACAATATGTATAAGAAAATTTCTGTTTTCTCGCATATACTTAAGCATGACCTATGGACTAGTATGTGCTCTATCTTAGAAAATGTCCCATGTACAGCTGAAAAGAATATGTATTCAAATGTTGTTGAATGGAACACTCTGTATATGTCCACTGTGTCTACTTGTTCAAAGTTTTGGTTCAGTTCTCGTATCTTTTTGCAAATTTTTTTTGTCTGCTTGTCTTATGTTTTTGAGATAAGAGACTGTTAAAGTCCCCTGTTAAGATTGTGATGTTGGTTATTTGATTTTTCATGTCCTTTAACATTTGGCTTACATAGTTGGGTGCTCCCATATTTGGTGCATACATATTTATTACTTCTATTTCCTGTTTTATATATGCATCTTTTTTATCTCTTCCTCTTGAATTTCTCCCCTAACCATTATAGAGTGATCTTATTTATCTCATTTGATCATTTTTGGCTTGATATCCAGATTGTCTTTGAACAGAATATCTACATCTGCTTTTTTCTGAGATCATAAAGCATGTAGTATTGTTTTCCATCCTTTAACTTTCAGCCTATGATTTTCTTATAGATTAAATGTGTTTCTTGTATGCAGCATATTGTTGGATTTTGTTTCTTAATCTACTCTGTCATTCTGTTTCTTTTAATAGATTAATTGAGTCTACATTGATAATATATATATAATGACTTAGGTTTGTCATGTTTTTTCCTATTGTTAGTTCCCTACTTTTATCCTGTGTTTACTAGCTGGTTGTGTTTGTTGGGTTCGTTCTGTTGTCATTCTTGATTTGTGGGTATTTTTATCCCTTTCTAGAATATCTCTTAGCATTCTGTGCAGGGTTTGTTTGGCTGTCATGAATTTCTTTATTTGTTCTTTGTCATGAAAGTATCTCATTTCTCCATCAAACTTGAAAGAGACTTTGCAGGATATAACAGTCTAGGTTTGAATTTGTTTTCTTGGAGGACTTGAAGTATTTTGCTCCATGTTCTTCTTGACTTAATGGTTTGTAAAGAGAAATCTGCTGTTATTCTGATGGGTTTTCCTTTAAATGTGATCTTTTTCTTTTCTCACATGGCTTTTAGTATGATTTCTTGTGCTGAATTTCTGGGATCTTGACTATTACATATCTGGTTATAATTTTAATTGGGTTGATATTATTTGGGGTTCTATATGCCTCAGTTTCCTGAATGTCAGGTTGTTTTTCCATATTTGGGAAATTTTCTGCAATTAATTCTGCCCATATTTTTTGTCATTTGAGCTCCCTCTCTGTTTCTTTCTGATGCCTATTAATCTTATATTGTTCATCTTTGCATCATCTTGCAGATATTTAATTATTATTTCCCAGATTCTAATTGGTTTTAAGTGATCTTTCCTTTCTTTTCACTAGCTAAAATGTTGTCTTCAAGGTCTGAAAGTCTGTCATCACTTTCATACAAACTTTTTCCAACTGTGATTGTTTTTAATTTCCTGTGTATCTCTTTAAATCAGCTTCATGCATTGTATTTCTTTCCTATATTGTTCTTTCAAGGTTTCCATCATTTTCTATTCTCCTCTATTTTACCAGTATCTTCCTTAGAAATTCTCAGTAGTTCTTTCACTGCAATTATCATTTATTTTTTGCCTGCGAGACTATCTCTGATCTGATTTCCTCTATACCCTTCTGAAGTTGTTTCTTACTTCAGTTGCTATTATTTAGGAGATATCAGGTGCTTGCTTTTAATTTCTTCTGTGCTCATGTCTCCTGGGTTTGTTCTGAGTGGACTCAGGGCCTGAGAATGCATTTTGCTGCTGCTTTTTGTCATTTTCTGTTTCAGAAAGAAATCTTTATTTTGATTTCTGTGATACATTTTTGTTAAAGCATGATAGCAGGTAGCTATATCACTGGAGTCTGACTCTCTCTGTAAAGAGTCTGGTTTTTGTTTTTGTTTTTGTTTTTGTTTTTTTTTTATATATCTCCTCTCTCAGATTTCTTCTTTTGTGTGTGTCCCAAGATTTTGTCTTCTCTATAAATTGAGAATTAGATATTGGTTTATATTTAGCACTGTCCTCTGTCTTTTGGTAAGGGTTTTGGTGAAGTTATTAACAAAACACCTCCGACATTAATACCCAATGGAAAATATGTGGTTAAGACAGATATGGTTTCCTATTTACAATAGAATAATTAGCAATACTAATACCAACTAGTGAAATTTGAAATCAACAAATGTTTGTAATTACTGGACTTGTACTTTAGATCATAGGATCAAACATTATAGCTGTATAACTAAGAAGATCTCAAATTGGGAATTTGCATATAAATTAGCTCCCCTGAGTTCTGTCTGGGCACCCTCCCTCTATACACTTAAGGTCTTCTGGGTAGACTTGCTCACCCCAGTTACCTGCTATCACCTCTGTTTTACGAGATTGCACTTGTAGTTCTGGGCCTCAGTCTGGGCTGGGCTGGACCCAGCACTATAGAATGGGCTGGCTGCACCCAGTGGTTTCAAGTCCTGTACCTCTCCCACTAGGTCCCTTCTAACTGTTTTTGATATGAGATTGTTTTTAACATTTTAGAATAGTTGCATATATTTAATGAGCTATCTGGGGATTGGAATCTAACTCTAAATACATTTCTTTTTATGGTGCTTCTGTTTTAACTCTAAACCATCAATTAAGGTCATGCATGGAATTTTTGCTAAAACTCAAAATGTTTCAGATTTTGAAATATGGAATGTTTTAGTTTTTGTATTAGGGATGCTCAAACTGAATTAAATACTTTACCTTTATCTAAGTGAATAAGACTCTTTAATTGTGTTATATATATTCTCCCTTTCTTCTAAAGAATATGATAAAATTGGGAAAAGGAAATTTTTTCATAAAGAAATGTGTTAAATAGCTTATTCAGGGGATCAATGTATCAATGATGAAAATTCCTTTTGATAGAATATGCTCTATATATAATGTGATGAAATGCTATCATGTTTGCTATCATGCTTATGTTTGTTAAGGAAAAGTATTATAGAGTTTTTAAAAAAAAAGAAAAAGAATTCTTAGGGCCAGCCAAATAGATCATTGGAGTAAGGCACCTGCTTAGGCAGTTCGATCTCCTGGACTGCCATGCCTGCCCTGCCCCGGATCATACTGAGACAGAGATTGAGACTGGGTATGGTGATCCATACCTACAATCCTAGCACTTGGGAGGCTGTAAACAGGAGGATCACTACAAGTCCAATCTACACAGTGAGACCCTTTACACTCTGTACACCCTATCCTAAAATACAAAAATATTCCAATGAGAGTATCATATAAATTTCAATGATACTGTTATAAAAGTGCTAAATTCATACATTTTCTCAAACCTAGTTTATATAATACAAGGAAAGTCTGAGAAACTCAGTTGAGAAGTCTAAGGGATTACAATAACTATATATCCAAATGGGATTCTAGGTTCTAAAAAGGACAATAATGAAACCTTTAAAAACAATCTGTGAAAACTATGGACTCTACTTGACAAAAATAATGATATCAGTTCACTAATTGGGAGAAATGTACCGTACAGTGGATGCTGCATGTGAAGTACATTGGTAGTCTTTTTTGTTTTGTTTTATTTATGTGTTTAGTACAGGATCTCACTACACATCTTGGACTCATAGTGATCCTCCTGCTTTTAGCATCCCACCCACCCCCTGCTGTGCTGGGATTACAGGCTTGTGCCAGCAGCCCGGACTTAGTGGCTCCCCCAGGGCACATGGGAATGTGGTCAGCACAGCATGTGGTGCTGGGGATTGAACCTGATCTTGCCTCAGCCAGTTCTTAGTCCACTTAGCTGTGTCCCAGCTCTATGTTAGTGGTCTTTTCAGTCTTTTTTGTAATTTTTCCATAAACATAAAACCTTCTAAAATAAAGTCAAGCAAATCAAGAAGGATGCTCTCCAATGATAAATGAACAAACAATAAAATTAATAAAGGAGCAATGCATAAAAATATCAGAATGCATGTTTTAAATGATCACAATAATAGTGTCTTCTTAAAGTATTGACATATTAATATTAGGAAATGCATTTTTCAATGTATACAATATAATCCATGGAAGTACAGAATGACTATTGTCTAAATATTGAGGATTTTCCTTAACATTAATTTTTAGAGCATGTGAAACTCATTTTGCCGTGTCATGTGAGGCATAAGTCTAATTTTTTTAAGCTTCTAAATTCTAGTTAATACAGTTTAAAGACAATTCACATACTTAAAAATTGGTCCTCTGGTTCCAAGAACATTTAGTCTTCTCCTTGTTTGCTTTTTCTTACATTCTTTAGTTTGCTTTTATATTTTTATGCTGTCAGTTCTTGAATATTATAATCTTACTGGTTTATTTCTGATTTTAAAAAATATTTTCTAACAGTATTTTTGAGCATGTGGAAAATGCCACACCCTGTGGTAGGCACTCAATATCAAAAGTAGAATAACTTTCCCAGCCACTTCCTCTAATATGACTGTAGTCTGGTGAAGGAAACCAAAGGGGGAAAAAAATCAAATGAAAAAACAAATACATAAAATAATTACAAGTCATATCTCATTTGTAAGGAAGTAAATAAATAATAGTTGCATTAAAGAGAAAAGGAATTTCTCACCTCTTAGCCTAAATGTTGGTGTATTCAACCTTTTAGGAAAAGCTCTAGCTTTCATCATAAAGTGATTGGAATAGACGGAAGGGTCATATTTGACAGGCTCTCTGCTCAAAAACCACCAAGTATACATTTGTAACTGTGAATAAATTGCGTTTCCTTCTTATTGCAACCACCACGGAGGCCAGGCAACAGGACAGACTTCAGAATATTTTAGCAAAAGAACGCAAGAAAGGATGTCCTAAAAATTTCAGACTTTGTTAGGTGATTTGAGCAAAGATTCAAAGAGCCAGGTATTTTCTGTGGATATAACAGGAAGCAGGGCATAGTTCTATGATTGGATATGTTAATAAATCTTATGTAGAAAAAAGACACACTAGAGTACGGTTAAAGATCAAAATGCAGCAGTGTGCTGATGAACCTGGAAGTGAGGTATGCAGCATCTGATGATACGATGAGTGACTTTGTTTTGTGTGATTAGATAAAAATACAAAGTGATCTCAGTTTGTTCTCATTTCATCATGGTCACAGGGTGGCCTTGTCATACATTATAGTTCTGTTATATTGTTTATATTGAACAAGAGAACATCAAGTCCTAGCTGTGAGTGAAATATAAAATATGAATGAGCTCTATCTACACACATTTAATGTTTGCATCTCATAACACACAGTTATCATGAAAAATGGAACAGCAAGCAAGAGTAATTTCCAAGCAAAGAGAGGCAGTGACAAAGAATAGTTCAGATCATGAAAATTTTTCTTCTTCAGTACTGATATGCAAACTCTCTGGTTTATCCTGAACTTCAAATTAAGAACTATAATCTAATGTTTGCACTTGTTCTTCAAAATGGAAATTAGTCATTACATGACCATACTAGAAAGTTGTGGGAGGGAATGTCAGAAAATTTGAGTGTCTTTGTCAAAGTGAAAAGGGAAATGCTAAAAGATTTTAACAGATAGGTAAATTTAAAAGAATTGCAATAAGGATGGGGTGGATGGATCAAAGCCAGAAACAAAGGGAAAATAGAAGGCTAGCCATGATGTACAGTCAGAATAAACCAAGATGAGTACTTTAGTAGGTGATACATAGGACATCACAGGTAGCTAAACATAGGAAGAAAGAGAAAATCGCCTAAATATGTTTCCATTTTGATGTGAATATTCTGTAAATACAACTCAGAGAAAATGGCAAAGGCTTTATCAGGCCAATGGCCATGATCACTAGCAGAAAACAAGGAACAGCCAGATTGCTTAGCTGAATAATGCACCTGCTTAGGCAGGTACAGCTACTGGGGTTCGATCCTCAACATGCCATGCTGGTCCTACCTCCAAGGCATACTGAGAAGATGACTGAGACTGGGAGTAGTGGCCTACCTGTAATCCCAGTTCTTGGGAGGCTGAAAGCAGGAGGATCACTACATGTCTGATCTGTGAAGTAAGACCCTGTAGACTCTGTACCAAATACATTAAAATATAAAAGAAGAAGAAAACACAGTTTAACTTGACCTTTTGTAGTCATGAATATTGCTTTCTTTATATTGTGACCACTTCAACACACCTGTAAATGTAAAGAGTAACAACCTGCTCTTTCTGACCCATGTTTATATTGCCCACAGCACTGCTAATGGCTGAATGTTTTTTTTTACATTTTATTTTTTTTCATAATTTTATTGATAAACAAATAGCAATGAGACAGTTTCAAATCAAAT